>LD378762.1:21771-36544 GCA_001465055.1 Ptychodera flava | reverse complement strand
AAGGAAAAGGGGAGCCTCTTTTCAATACTGTTACAAAATATTTGCTTATTCTTGTCATCAACTGATTAAAATAAAAAAGCCAAACTCTCATATGCTGAAACAATACGTTGTATAATCTACGATAATATTTAATTGATGTTTTACGTGTGATTGTCTCTACTAAAAGACACGTGTTAGCTGTGATTACGCAGCGGTACTATGCAAGGCGTATCGATCGCGCTCAGGTCAAGGGTTATCGCTACAGTGTGTTCCGATGACCCTTGACCCGAGAGAGATCGATCGATAGGCCATGGCCAAAAGTACCACTGCGTATTCACAGCTAGTTGTTGGTATACCTGCCACTGAAAGAAAAAAAGGTTTCTTCACGTAGTTAAGCTATTTCAAAGTACAATACAATTAATTTCAAAGGATAATTATACAGATGCTTCAAAATCTAAAACCTTTTACTATTTTGGAGAGAAAAATTACCCTTTCTGGTCTTGTTTCCGCACGATCACGACTTCAGCGTGCGCTTACAAGAAAAATGTCGCAACTTCCGTTTTGATGCATCATGGGATAAGAAAAGGCACCAAACTTGAACACCAAGTGTTTAGAAGTTGAACTCCTCTTGCACGCCGATGTTAAAATTTAAACGTTCATGGTGGTTTTCTGATTGTCTTATCAAATTTTCAAAATTTCAACCCGAAATAAACGTGCAAAATTATTTTATATACTTCCTTTTTTAGAAAAAACATGCTTTCAGCAATAGTAGAACGGAAATATTTTTCACTTAGTGTGAAATTTGTGATACCAAAATCCGTGTACGTATGCCGGACAGCGAGGCAGTAGTAAAGTTAATATAGCCATTGTAAAGTTAACAACACAAAAGATTGTTAATTGTTTCAGAGTATTGTAAAATTTCTGTGATGCTGAGTTTTGAACACTTGAAGGAGATGGTTGTTAACACATCGTGTTCAGGCTTAGAACATCATTGTTAATAATATGAACACTAGTGTTAACAATGTAAACACTAGCCGTTCAAATTTGAACACCGACATGTAAATTTTAAACGCGTAAAGACGCATCTAGCGTCCGTTATTTTTACAGTGTAGTAGCTTGGGCAAAAGTTCACTATGACAGAAGAGAAAGGGACAAATATTGCATTCTAGTCCTAAATGCGATAAAAAGTTTCCTCACACTGTTATAAGATTTCAAAGCACTCGTATCCAACACGTTTAACACAAGTTGAAATTTGACATTTTCACTACATAATATTAGGTATGCAGCTTTTTTGACACACTGGAATTCACTGCCTAGCTATCTCAATCAATTGTCAAGTAGACAAGTTTTCAAGTCCGCATTGAAAAATCATTTACTGAACTTGCATTAAAACTGTGTATAATGCCATTCTCCATCACACTTATGCTTGTACTGAATAATTATAATATATTCAGGGGCCATGAACTCGACTAGTCCTATTAGACTATTTTCATTGTCCCCACCAGATTATATAATGCTGCAATGTTCTTTCTGTTTTGAATTTTGTACAACTTTAGCAAGACATCGTTTCTTTTCATTTTCATTATTGTATACACTGTGAAGCATCTGGTGAAATAAAGCATTGATTCATTAATTCATTTATTCATGTTTGGATTTTGTATAATCATGCAGCCTTTGATATCTCCCCGGAGATGATCAAAGAAGCCAAGCAAATCTCCAAAGCTAAGAACATAACCTACAGTGTCAGCGATGCTACAAAGCTGTCCACATATCAAGAGTACAGAAATTCTTTCGACAAAGTCGTCGCAAACTTTGCCTTACACTGGATGAAAGATTACAAGACTGCCTTGGAAGGTATATACCAGAGTTTGAAACCAGGTGGCCAGTGTTTCATGAATATGTCACAACAGAATCCAAACGTACTTGACATTGTGATAGTTCTCAACAGCTACACAAGTCCGAAGTGGGAAGCATTCATGAAGGTAACATCTCATTTACAACTGTGTTTACTATGCACCGGGCCATATTAACTGGTGCATACTAGATTTTTAGTGACTATACCCACAAGTTGTCAAACATGGGTCAAAAGTCGTTTTACATAGTTATTGTATGTAACAAACACAGGACAAGACAGTACAGCACCGACTATGACCAGAGTAGCCGTACACATACCATAGTCATAGTCATGAAAGAAATATGGAAGTCCTCTAAAACAACCAAGACGTGATGTCAAGTTTTAGAAAGGGTAATTGCATCCTGCCTTACATATGGCATTCGCCTTATACTAATATTATTACATGCCTCGTATATCGAACGTCGCACGCTCCATAGGATTCAATGGTAACTCGCCGATGATGTCGCGGGCTGCATAGTCATCACTGGACTGAAAGTGAACCCGAACTATTTTCAACTTGAACTCTGTTGGATGCAAAAGTCTTGAAATTTCATGTTTTGCACAGAGAATCCGGTTTTTGGAAAATTTCGCATAAAAATATTGATAGACCGCATAACAGTAGTTTAAATATATCAATGCGCCATTCGATGATGAAAATCTTTCTATTTTTAACCGTTTTTCGTCTAAAATGAAAATAAAGCATTTGACTATATTTTGCCAATAAACGTAAATATTTTTGGTACAAACTGAGTAAGAGAGGCATGTAATAAAACATTATAGCCCAAACATTGGACTATGTACCCTCGGGGCAGGAGACCATTTGCCCTCCTTACGTCGGGCAAATGGTCATCTACCCTCGGGCACATAATCCCATGTTTGGGCTATAATATATATTGTAAGCCAAAATTGGAATCGATCTACAGACTGGTGTCACTGATGCCATAGTGATCACTGGTCTGAGAGACATATCCTACTTATCGTCAAGCCTTTGATACTTGCCAAAAACGCGAGACACGCCGTTGTCTATAGTTTAAACAACTCGTCGCGAGTTATAAGCGAGACAGGTGGCAATGTCTCGCTGCAATATCACAATATGAGCTGTATGCTCTCGCATGACGAATAAGGTAAGATTTGAGTACTCCATAGGCTGCCGAGAGTGCAATGTTGGTGTCTAGATGAGCGAATTCGAAATTGACAGTAAAGTTAAAATCATCTCTCTTGTCGTACAGTCTAGTGGAAAGCTTACCATCAGAGTGAAACTCGAGACAAAATATCTACATACGAAGCTGAAGAAGCTTATTCAATAGTTACTGAATCTCAATTTTAGGATGACAAATCACAGGGAGATAGTTATTCAGAGAAATGACATCATCAATGTATCTGAATGTTAAGGGGAAAAACTTTAGCTAAAGATAACTTTTTTTGACTAAGTTCTGGGAGACGTTTGCTACCTGTAAGTACAGAATTAAGTCAGCAAGCAAAGGGACAAAATTTGTATCCAAAGGAGTTCCTGTCACAACCGGAAAATGTGTCCTTAAGATTCAACAAATATGTTGTCGATGAGGAATTCGAGTAAATTAACAATGTCTTCCTCTGCAAAGAATATCTCAGCATTACTATGAGATGCAGAATTCGTGGCAGAGCACAATATAGTTGCATTTACATAGACTCACGATGTGTACACGTGAGCTAATGTCGTAGCGACATATGTCTGTGTCTGTGTGTGTGTCTGTTTAAACGCTGACAGAAGAGCGCCTGGATATGAAATATCATTGTTTCCATAGAATCTTTTCCAATGGAGACAATAATGACAGTAACGACATATATCAAGAAATACCTAACAGTATTTCATGAAACTGTTCACTGATGGCAATTTCAGAACATTATGATGATACTGTGAGTGTCTTGTCAAGTATCTGCTCATTTGCATATTTAACGAACTTTTGTAATTAGTTATATAACTCCGAAATACCTACACAAATTTGATTATACCTGCTACAAATATTGATCTGATATAGCAAATTGCACTGAAAAGCATTGAGCAGTGTCAAGTTAATAAACAGCTCATTTGCAAAGTTAGTGAAGTTTTGTTATTAGTAATATAACACCAAAATAACTCCACGTTATTTGATGAAATCTGCAGCAGATACTGATCCGATAGATATCTTACTGTGTTGTGAAGTATTTAGTAGTGTAAAGTTATTGAACTTTGTAATTAGTGATAAAGCTCTGAAATCATGGCACCAAATTTTGTGAAACCTGCTACAGATATTGATGTGATAAATATCTAATTGTCGTGTGAAGCACTGAGCAGTGTCAAGGTAATTAAGGATTCCTTTGCATATTTAATGAAGTTTTGTTATTAGTCATATAACACCGAAATAACTCCACCTTATTTGATGAAATCTGCTGATACGCTTAATCTTTACTGAATCCGCTTGATTCGCACAGAAAAAAGCCCTACGAGAGACGCTAATTATCGATGGGAGCAGCTTCGGCGTGCTCGAAGTTAACCTCGACATGTACAGCTGAGCGAAGTCAAGTCAGATTAAAAGTTCCTAACGAAAGTTGTTGTTGCTCTGGTTTTCCGGACGCAATCAGTCATATTCACATTTAAAACTACTAACGGTATAAATGACTTTTTAAAAAGATTTTTCCTAGCCCTTTGCACAAGTAGGCGGGGTCCCGAAGGCAGATGCTGAAACTTGTCCTTTAATGGTAGAGATTTACTTGAAACCTTAGTGACTGTAACTTCTCATTATGAAAATTGTACATTTAGGCGATTTCCGGTAAAAAATTGCTAACAAGTAGAAAACATGACTTATAGGCGTTACTCAAAGTTTCATGCTACATGTGTCCACTGTAGTGATCGTCGTCTTATGATCGCCACAGTGGACACATGTAGCGTGAAACTCTGAGTAACGCCTAAGTCCTGTTTTCTACTTGTTATCAATTATATATATATATATATATATATATATATATATATATATATATATATATATATACACACTTTGGTATATTCCAGGGTTATGAACATCACTACTACCCTTTCAAAGGAAGTGATGATGAATTTAAACATATGCTCGCTTGTATTGGTTTTAAAGACATCGATTGTATACAGGATATATCTAAGGTCCCCTTCAAAAATGATGAAGCAAAAGGTAAGCCAGTCACAGGTCTTACAGTATTCTTTCTATCTGGCAGTAAGGCCTTTTGACTAACTGCTCGTAATTTATCGTAAAATTGCTTGTTTGAAATGAATATTTTTAATCGATTGATTTTGAATTTGAAATGGAAGTCATGTCATCTCATAGACTGCGATCAACACGCATGCTCTGTAAACTACATTTTTACCTGTCCATTTAATAACCGCGGGCTGCAACGTGCGTTCTAACTGTGCCTCCTTAGTGAAATACCAACATGACTCGTGCGGTATATATATTTGAGGAGGGTAATCAAAATAAAAAAGGTGGGGAGAGGTGGCAAACGACCATTTTGTTACTCTTACAATTAGTTAATAATTCACATACTTTGAATTAAAAAAGAAAAATATTAAACATAAACTGTGCGGAGCAATAGTATCTGTAGTTGAAAAAGAATAATTTTGGAAAACAAAGTCCGTCACTCTGTAAACTCAAAAAGAGTGTGCGGTGCAAGATAACGTGAAACAAGTGCTACTTTCTATTGTAGATCTGAAGCTCAGTCTTGAAACGCTGTATATACATACAATGTTTGAGGGAAGCCTCGTCGAGGGATAGGGGCCTAGTTGGGCTTAAAATATGCAGTTATTGGGTTGCACTGTTAAAACTTTGTTGACTCTTTGTTGACTCTCACCGAAACGTTATATTTATACCGTCAAATAACTGTACTCTCCAATAATGGCTATATACAAAATGACCCTTTTCCTACTCTACAACCATTTTCAGTATTAGACAGCGAAGCTACTGCAGTGAACTGCAATAAAACTGCTTACACTAATTAGTTTCAGCTTTAGCCGTGGCAACTTTAGTGTTGATCAAGGCTACTTGATACAGACAAAAATTCTGCTTGTTCGAAGGCAAAACTAGCTCTGTCTGGGGCTTGGGTTGTAAATGAGAGTTTACGATTGGCACCCAGTGTTCAAGATTAAGATACAATGTAACATTACCATGCACTTGTGCATTTACAAATCTTGCTTATTTCAACTTCCCCCTGTCTGCATGGGACATACAATGTTGTCGACTTTACCAGCTGGCTACAGCTGAAACTAATTAGTGTGAGCAGTCTTATTGCAGTTCACTGCGGTGGCTTCGCTGTCTAAAACTGAAAATGGTTGTATTTGTAAGAACTGTGCAACCAACGTTAGTGTGGAGTAGGGAAACAGACTGTAGATTTCATGCATATGATTGTTTTGAATCATATAATCTATTATACAGAATGTCCAGTGCTAATTAGCGGCATCTGTCGACAGATTTCTGTTAACCTTTACCACTTTAACAAATGATGAAAGATACTCGATAATAGTACAAAAGACCCAATTCACAGTCAAATGACAGTCAATTATGTTTGCAGATACTTTACATAAAATTTATTTCAGATCACCTATTAAACCGTTTTAGAGGAATGAAAGATGACGTGACAGACATGGTCGACTACAAGACGGCTTATATAATGAAATAGCAGCCATAGCAAGTTTGTGATAAAATTAGGAAAACCGTACCCATTCTGAACGTTTTATCCTTTTTCTTGTAGTGGTACTCCCAACCTTTATGGGTCAGCTCGAAAGGTTTCCAGAAGATAGAAGAGAAGAATATATAAAGGATGCGCTTACATTTGCATTTCATACTTTCCAGGGAGAATATGGCATGACGATTCCTATTATCAGGGCTGTTGCCAGGAAATAATAACTGAAATGTTTTCTTTAACCAGGCGAAATTCTTGTTTATAGTTACGTAGTTGGTATTTTATCATAGTGACACGGTTTCACATACGTACAATAAGATAAATCTTTCACAATGTACAAAAACTAAATTATGTGAAACCCTAGCCGAGTAATTGCTTTATTGGTAATCAGCTATTGAATAGAAAACACACGACACAGGGGCTTGGCGGAATGAGGCAGGGTCATCCCGTTTATTATAGGTGACCTTCAAAAAGGGCCACGAACACAACATTATACATGGCTAAAAGTGGAACAGAAGTGAAATACCCGTCGAAAAGCTTTACAAGCTTTAAAATTGGAGGGCGGGTGTGGATCGGAAAAAATAAAACGAGTTACTGGCATCAGGCTAACTCGCCAAAAGATTCAAGTTGAAAGGTTTCAACTCTGAATAATTAATTACTCCCTCTGAGGGCGCAATATACATGCGCCCCCCAAAGGGACACTATTTTTACTTCAATAAAAACGTTTATGTGCTCTTCGAAATAGTATATCACTTTTCCAAATGAAGGAAGGACGGTGTCAGCAGTTACATTCCTCCTTCCGAATAACATTTCATTAGCACTTAGAGAATTTTTTATGATTACTAGAAAACATTTGCTCTAATTTCTCACTTGTTGCACAACAGTATTTTTGTTCACAAAGCGTGACCGAAGACATCATAGAATCTATATTCAAAGACAAAATGTTGTCCGTCTTTAATCTAACATTATCGGTACAAGTGATACAATTCTTTCTATGACGTGCAAGCTACAGTAACGGCGATTTTGTATTCTCAAAGGTAATGGTTCATTGAGCTCCCTTGCAATCACTGAATGACACAAAGAGTGTAACATTGAACATCAGAAAAGGTTCAATAAAACATTTGCGTTTGAAAGTACAGTACGTCCACAGTTAAGATTTGTTTGTTTTGGTTTGTTTTATTCAAATAAACTTGATAATGTAGAGCATTTCTTGGTAAAATAATGAAGACGATTAAAGGTGAATGACAAGTACGCCGTTGTTGAATATTTAGAGTATCGTCATAGATTTGGCTGATGTATAAAGATTGAGAACTATTAAAGTAGGTTGCACTCATATACACTCTTACAGCCATTACCTTGCCACATGTGCCATCGAGAGCTGTCAGTGTGAAATATTTTGTTATAGTAAAATTTCGTTTACCTGTAAATGGGGCTATTTATGGCGCTAATACAGCGATTTTTATATTGAATCTTCTAATACTTGAAGTAAAAGGGCAATTGACGGCGCTAATACAGTGATGTTATATAAAATCCCATTGTATTTTTCTCTGTAAGTTTGACGTCTTCGTATGCGAGTGTTTTTCGCGGAGCCGTACATGCGGCTCTGCGATAAACACGAGTATACGATGATGTCAAACAGAGAAAAATACAATGGGATTACATATTTATCACATGTCTTATTTTTCTTTTGACGAAGGTTGATCAAAATGATCGCGACGAAATTGCATGAATTTCGTCGCGATTTGTGTTTTACTTACGCGGATTACTTTCATTTAAAGAGTAAAGCGGCCCGTCACTCAGGTGATACTTTCATCCATAAATCCCATCAAGCTGAAATTTGATACATCGAATGGTATCTCCACCAACCAGACATACGGATTCAATCACGTGAACGTGTCAATAATTGTCTCGCGCTGCACTGATGCCAAGGCGAGGTGGCCATCGGCGGACTTGGCTTTCACGGTGCTAGCGACGGATAGCCATAGTATTCAGAGTTACTTAGAATATTTATAAATAGATTTGTGAAGATAATGCAACGACACGATCGAAACAGTAATTCTCATTCTCAGAGATGCCGTGGCTTTCAAAATATCACACATGTTTACGACCTTTGCGAGCGCGAAAAGTTCCGTTCGATGACACACAGGGTGTACAGTCACCAGTCTCTGCCGGTGTCAACTCGTCAATCCCGATCTCGGTCGTCAATGTTTTCGTCTTACGGATTTGATGTTTGCAGTTATACATATCTCGCCCGTGGATACATCTAAATTTTGTTACTTGACGGAAACTCTGTTTTGAGTGTTGTCTGAGTCAACTTCCGAAGTACATGGGATTCCACAGCGCTGCACACAGCTCGACAGCTTATATCTTCCCTACAGCCTTAAGCGTATGCCGCGCTGCAAGTTTGATTCCGAGCGAGAATTTACGGAATTTTTGTGCGATGAAGGAGATTGATGGTTTTTAGTCGAATGACTTTATGCCTGTGCCTCCTATGTCGCTTTCCCGAAGATTATACTGTACTCATTTATTCAGTTGAACTTCCGTTGAGGTGTGGATTTCAGGTTTATCGCCAACCGGGATCGCCAGGTACGACGTCCACATGAGCCTTACGACTCGACTTGAGCCGCGACGTTACTGAGCCATTGAAATAAAATGTTCCTCGGTATTTCCATTCGGTTCTCGGGAAAAGCTATAGTATTAGCTACTCGAAATTTCGTTGGACAGATGTACATTCTATGTTTCCATGTCTAGTTTTATCGGGTCACCTTTTTGTAAAAATAACGTGCGAGCGAGCACGGCATCGTTCACAACAAATTTGTTTGTCTCGCGACGCCTGCATGTATAAACTATGTACTATGCACGAAAAAAGTTCCGGTTGATGATGTACAACAGGGGTAATTCGGATTTCTTATGTGTCCTGTTCTACGTCACACAGGTGGCGATTCGGGTCAGTTCATTTGATAAGATCGTGAATCTTCTAATAATTGAAAAAAATAATGTCGCGAGATGTAATGAACAACTGATTACAATATAATAAAATGTGGAAGAGGCTCTCAACTTTACCTAAAAGTCTGTTTTGCGTTCGTGTTCGTTTCTTTTCGGATATGAGTGAAATGGGATATCTGCATTACTATCCGATTGTTTGTGTTATAATATACCTGCCTACATTGCTGCATTCGTTCGCGATTTTAGAACTCTTGTCTTCTTAACTGCCTACAGCTCGGCGACAGTGAATTTGAAACTTGGCACACATGAAAATCGGGAAACATTTGCAAACGAACCGCCAATAAAGTGATGGTAATTGTCTGTCCTTGAAGACCGACAGACTTGACCAGTGCTTTCTTTTATGATTTTCCATTAGCATTCAGTACTTTACAAACATTTGTTTTTTCGAATAAAATGTTAAACAAAATGAAACAAACATGAGCGTCACGAACAGGCGACCCGTCCGTCCCCGAACTTTTTGATGTAGGTTTTCTGTTTCTGAATATCTTTTTCACTACTTCCCATCAAATCTGACTGAAAAAAAACGCTGAAGTCGTGGAGAAGGAGAATTTAAAGAAGGACCGACGTAGGAAAATGCAGGTCATAAAATCTCACAATTTGTGAGGATAAAAACATGTACAGAGAATGTATCAATTATGAAGAGCAAAAATCGGAAAACTTGAAGCATGCATGTACTTTAATCTGTAGTATGTGGCGAAAGGTTTCGAAACGTGTCCTGTCAAATTTGATAGCCCCTAAAATTCGGCTGACGCGGCTGTGGACCAGCTATGGAAAGCACATCGCAATACTACGGAACCGCCTAGCCTCACTGTTGTTGCTTGTGCTCGTCACCTAAAACTGCCGCTTTTTAACATCGTACGGGGGTCAATATATTAAATTCGTAGCAGTCACTGTGCCTCAATTTCGGATTCTTTAGAGGGCAGAACTGGAACTTTTTATTCACACAAACACAAAATTAAATTCACAACTTGAACTTCAAACGGCTGACAGGATACATGACTTTCTACTGGTATAGATACTATGTAATCTAGACAAATAAACTTTTCACATAGTATCTAATGTCAACCTATTCGGTTGAAATCAGCGTAGATTTATGTATACGGTGTTAAATGTGTTCCGTGTTTTAACCTCGCCGAGAAAATCTACAAACGACAAATCACTCTTTCAGTTTCACTGGACAAACGTGGTGTGAGACATGTGAAGCTTTGGATCAGTAGACCTGCTACTCAGTTTATGAAAGGGCAACCTTCACAATAATGAGTGCCGTACAACATTGTCTAACGACAAATGGCTGATTCAGGGGTGAATGCTATGTCTGGATTGAGAATGGAGGATTTAATTTCAAAAACAATTTTTTTCTATTATGATGGTAATTTTAATACAGTGCCTTTCACCTAGCTACAGCAACTCAGCCTATGAGACGGACACAATCCACGTACAAAACACACGATTAGCTTGGGTATTTGACAGTCACCGATTCATTGATTAATTACAGTAAACCAGCATGGTGCAGCCGCTCTGGCTAGACTGAGAGAGACACTTTATCTACAATGTGTGGCTCTATCCTTTAATGAAATAAAAAATATTTAGTAATTATAAATTCTCATTTGCATGTTCAATAACAAGGAAGTTATAAAAATGGTGGAAATGGCTGAAATGACAAACTAGAGACACTGGCCACTGCTACATCAACGTTTAAAAAGCCAAGCTCGTTCAAATATTCAGCTGCTAGAGCGTAAAGTTACGCTTCTCCGAAGACATCAGAAAAATCTGGATACACCTCTCCCACATGCTGCAACTATGACACTTTCACGTCATATCCTCAAACCTCCTGGAATGAAAGATTCAGTCGTGTGTGGGTCTCCGCCATCTTGGAGTTTGCGGAGACCCATACGCGGTTGTATATTTGCGTCTACAAATATCCCAGCGCCTGTGTGTTGCTTCCTTTTGACCTCTATTGATAAGTGACTCGATACAAAAGCAAGCAACCGACATTTTGGTAGGACTACGTATACAATATAGTAGAGGTCGCGGCAATTCTTACAGTGCGTTTCACGTACCGCGACTCAGCGTATAAGACGAACAAATCTCACGTACAAAACACAACTGTTTATCTCTCTGTCCAGACAGCGGCTGCTCCATTCTGGTTACTGTAATTAATCGATGAGTCGGTGGCTTTGAAATGCGTCGTGATACCGAAGCTAATCGTGGCTGGACTAGATCTACAGTGTAACTGGTTTTTTGGTGTTTTTTTTACAATTTAAAGTGTGAGTCCCGCCACATTTTGAGTCTTTTTCGTTTGACTTGAGGCGTATACTCTGGTTCTGGTTGTCAATGAAATTGGTATTAATAAAACAAACATTTAAACACAAACTGAAGCTTATTTGAGCAGTTTTTAGACGGTTGTATTATGTTATTTCGACGAAAACACGGGAAAAGTTGCAGTTTCGACTTCAATCATGGCGACATTTTCCGGAAATTGCCGAGCTCGCCCCGTTTTAGCGTAAGTAGCTGTGACGTCACTGATAGAACGCGTGATGGTGACTTCGTGCATTGACTATGGAGATAGTGATAATTTCATGAGTGAAAGCAGTGCAACTGAGAATGTCATCGTCACAGAAGATATGACAAAGCTGTTCAGAATTTACAGGCCTGCAAATTTTAACAGTCGGGACCTTAACCTAAACGAGAACAAGAGCGGAACTCTTGTTGACCGTCGCGTCTGTGACAAGCCCACCGGCAGCACACAGTCAAACACACCAATGCACTACCGTACACACAACCGCAAGCTACCAAAATATGAATAAAGTCTGGAGTTGCCATCCCACCTTATTAATACTTCTCAACATAAATTGCCTCGTTCAAAATCTGTATATAAAAATTTGAATTACACCATGACGCTTGTAGATAAATGTTGTAGAGATCAAGTTGAAAATTGTCCACCGTTTATTATAACACACATCATTCCTATCACCAGCTGGAACTGGAACAGGCTGAGGGTCATGTTAGCATAAACACCAAAGTAGTATTCTCGCCGCAAAATCTTCAGTTTGGCGTTATAAAACCTCACATGAACATTGGCACTTTTAAAAATATGTGACCGTGAAGACATGTCTAGCCAAATTCTCGGGAAGAGATAAATTAAAATTGACATGATGTAAATATCGGGCACACTGGCATCCGAGGCCGGGCGGCTCAGCTGGCCATTTCTGTGACGGAGTGATCAGCTACGCTTCCGCAGGTTTTTTCTTGATTAAGTGTCAGCGATATAAAGCATAGAGTTCATTGTTTCATGACTGCGAAATTCTTAAAGAAGCTAAAATATTTTAGGGGAGACTTAGTCGAGCAGAAGGGAACAGATGACGACAACGCGACTGCTTCGTCAACAGTATCAGTATGAAACTTCTTTGCTACACGTTGTGTCACAGTTTCGAGTGGAGTGATACGTACCGGCCGCCGCGTACTATGCATATAATAATTGGAAGTTGGGAAACGGAATGGCCGTTTTACGCACCCCTTGCCGAGTTTGGAGGCCGATTTCCCTCACAATAAGCCTCAACTATATACTAAACCAGCATCGATGGCCTCCAATACATCTTAGAATTCATACCTACAAGCCTCTTTGCGTCAAAAACGACCTTCTGTCCGTTTTTGGGTGCGATTTCCGTGTTTTTTGACGTGATAGAACACTTTCATTCTACAGCTGTGGGCGGGGTCAGACCAGCCGCGCTGTGATTGGCTAATTTTTTTCTGATCGACCCCATGATGACCTCTCTTGTTTTGATCGCTCGTTTGAGGCATAAATACGGCCCGGTGGTTTCAATCGGGTTCGAACTCATATAGGAAATGAAGGCTACTTCACATCTGCTCTACCAAAGTTGTTTTATATTACGATATGGTGAATAACAGGATCATTGTAGTTATTTTGTTTGGAATAAACGGCGAGACACTGGCGAATCGATAGTGCTATGACCCTGTATAAATATAGTAAAGGGAAAGCAATTCCACACGTACGTTACACATCGTCCGCGTCCATAGATTGGTGGTTTGCGTTTAATGTATAGTAAGGCCAAAAAAAAAAAAAATAGTTTGTTTCTCATCCTAGGCATCTTGCAAAAATGATGCGGTGACGCGGTTTTTTTTGCTGCTAATTTTTTTTTATTCAACCATCAACAACAACGCGCTTACAACATGAGAACATAGGAATGCATGCAGAGATAAATGCACAGCAAATGACATAGTGTACAGTTCTGAATGGAATGTTACAGCACTGTGTGATGTTCAATGTTCTGTCTAGTTCAGTTTTGTATATCATAAAATATTTGTGTTGCTTTGGTATGATCTGAACGGTTTAATTTGTTCTTCGTTTTGTTTTTTTTTTCTTTTTTTTTTCGTTTCCTCTTGAGATGCAAAAAAAAAGGTTGGCGCGGCGGGTCTACATTGACGCGCGCGGGGATGAGAAACAAACTATTTATTTTTTTTGGCCTAATGTGTAATTTTTGTTTCACTGTCTTGTATATAGAGCCGATTTCAGGATTTTAATTCCAAGCGCGCCGTCCTCCCTGTCACAACGCTTGTCCCACTGCGAAACACACACATCCTGTGTAGAAACAAAACACCGACAAAACACTGCAGACTCACTAGAATGCTTGTACAAAACAGACAGCCGAGAGACACCGAACGAAGTTGATACATCAACACAGATGAGCGGCAACTTAACCACACAGTTGGAAGTCTCAAGTAAAAAACAGTTGGTGAAATGTACCTTCACGTCTCAGAACTCGACATCACAGTACATTCGCAGTGAGCACCGTACATGATTCAGTGTCTTCACCACACATCATAACGGGCACATCACAGAGAGTCAAATCCGCCTTCAACTCTATGTTTAAAATTTCGCCAAATTTTCTCCCTGCACAGTTTAATATTGATGAAAGCGTTGCAGATTCAATTTCCTTATATGTTGACTTTTCAATTATGACATTTTGGCATCTGAAAATAGCTATGCGATAATTAATTATTCATATACACAATAGGTGAAAAACACAGTCAACAGCCAAACGATCGTTAACTTGTCATTTCATAAAAATAAGAGGGAAACTCAAAAAAATAAAACGAAAGATTCATCAGCTGTGTTATCTCAAACACTTTAAGAATTAAAGCGAAATGAAAAAATTAGATTAATGTTTTTTGGGTTTTTTTTTTCAGATATATTTTTCATTTTACAAC
>LD378762.1:0-11962 GCA_001465055.1 Ptychodera flava | reverse complement strand
TTTTTTAATGCCAACGGTCGATATTTGACGTGGTGACTGCGCGCGGATCGCGAGATATCGATAAAAACATGTCATTTTCCGAGCGTATTTTTGACATCCCGAAGTTTTACGATCGTTTCTGATTATGACGCGAAATCCCCCGAAGGTTTGTTGTTGTGCTTATTGACGATATTCCAGGGAGTCCATAATAAGTTCGAACGACGCAATTTTACCTCCCACTGCGAAGACTTTTAATACAGCATTATGCCTTTACCACAGGTCAGTTTTTGAAAACTTCTTCTCAGCTTTTGTCGTTTTCATTATTCTAAATCAGTTGTATTATATTTTTAACCAATACCACATAAACATCAGTTTTTACGTGTTAAATATTAGCCGCCTCCGATGACTACATTTTGTCGTCTGCCACACAGTACGTGTGGTTCACCGCGCGCGTGCGTTTATGCATATTACGCGGTGGCCGCTATGTATCAACCGCACGTAACTGGGCCAGTCACTTATGCGAATTCTGGTGGAATCAGCAAAAATTGTTTTTTGTTTTATCACCAAGTCAGTAAGACTCAGCTTTCTCCCACGGGGCATGACCAATCACCGAGGCAAGTGGTACTGTGGCGTACAGCAGCGTCCACTGCATGAAAACCCAATAATTCAGATAAATTCACATTAATGAGTTGCCTGTATTATAGTGTAATACACGTGAATTCACATGAATACAGGCTTGCTGAATACAAAAAATGGATTCTCGACTGTATTCATCTGTACATGCACTCTTCAGCTAAAATACAGGCAATAATACATGTGAATACAGTAAGTATTATAGGGTTTTTATGCAGTGGTCAGTGTAGACTCGTACTCCATAGCTTAGTTTAAAATGGCCCCAGTGCCGAACGTTCGATGTTCGGAAGCTGAATTTAGGTGGGCCACCGGAATTCAAACTTTTACTTTTTTGAAGACACGCTTTTATCGATATCTCGCGATCCGCGCGCAGTCGCCACGTCAAATATCGACCGTATGTGTTTTAAAAATGTTACCAAGTGGGAGTGCCACTTTAAGATTGATAAAAATATGCAAATAAGCTGGCTGTCAGTATTTAATCCTTTTCAAACTTTCGGTATCACTAAAAGCTAAGTATGATCTATTTATCTTGGCAGTTTGCTAAATCTAATGAGCTAATTAACGTTTATCACGCTGTTAAACCTACAGAATATCTAAATCTAAGTAAGACCAATTTACCCATGAAGTTTCATCTAATTGTATGTATTTAATTTTGATAGAGGCCAGTAAATATCCATGGTTATCAAACATTCGGCATCACTGTAACACAAGCATGACAAATACTAGTGTATCTTATACGATCGATCAAATCCACTGCATGAAGTTTTGATACATACAGCTAATTAGAGGAGTTCATTAAATATGTAAATGAACTAATAATCAAAATGCAATGAATTTAAAACTTTCGCTGCAACCAAAACTAATGTGAATATTTTCCTACAATAGACTCATGTTTCCAAGCTTTGTTTTACAAGTTACTTAAATAAGTACAATACCCTGATTTACCTAAAAAATAAATAAATAAATAACTTAATAAATCAATAATTGGATATAGTGGTGAATGAACAAAAATTGACTACTAAAACGGGTAAAGCAGATAAATAATTTACGATACACAACTTCCACCGATTGTTCATTATTTCTACCTTTCTTTCTCATATCTCTGTACGATTGAGATACAGGGCACCACGGGTATACAATAATAACGATGAATTTCAGTCGGCTGAAGACGTTTTCTCCCATGTCGTATGCATATGCCTCGCAGTTCATGGAAGGGGTTTCCAAGGCAATGCAATTGAATCGGAAAGATGTTTTACTTGACGTTGCCTGTGGGGTAGGCTCTCTGACAGCACTTTTAGCGAAACGTGTCGCAAGAGTAACAGGTAAGATTCAAGCCTAGACTAGGCTAGATGATAAAAGGTTATTTACAAAGTACAGGGATTTACATCCGAGTGCATTGTAAAGCGGAGATATTAGAGGGATTTTTAAGGATTGCACCCGTTTGGAAAAGTGGACGTAGAATGGTTACGCGTTTCTTACATCAGCATCGAGAAATCAATGATTTTAAAGTGATAACATGGTAGCAATGAGCTAATTTTGATAAAGTTGATCGTAAAACTGATTTCATGGTTAAACTGAGTTAAAAGTCATTTCACATTGATGCCACAGCAAAGTCTTCGGTTAAAAACAAAAATTTTCAATCTCCCACAAAAACAACAGCTTGCCGGTTGGATTTACAACATGTCCTAAGGTCATTGCAACACGAAATTGCCTCTTCAAATTGAAATGGTCGTCAACCGGATTGCTAGCCAGCTATCAAAAAAAGTCACATGGTATATGTAATGTGCAATGTTTTATTTGAGTATGTCAGGGTCTGTAAGAAATCATAAGAGCGTTTGTCTGTTTTATGACTTAGTAAGCTTGTTTGTAGGTATTTTTCGGCGCTCGAAGCCTTTATAGGGTGAAATTTACTCTAAACAATTTGTTTCTACGTTTCCCTGAATACAGGCTTAGTTGTTTGTTATCAAGGGTACGATTTCTTTGTTTGCGTATGTATGTATGTATGTATGTATGTATGTATGTATGTATGTATGTATGTATGTATGTATGTATGTATGTATGTATGTATGTATGTATGTATGTATGTATGTATGGATGGATGGATGGATGGATGGATGGATGGATGGATGGATGTATGGATGTATGTATGGATGTATGGATGTATGGATGGATGTATGTATGGATGTGTGTATGTTATTGATTCAAAGCTAAACTAATTATATGATCATAAAGACAACTCAGAGAAACACCACATTTGAAGGAAATCTGTCAATTTGGAATGATACCATAGAACAAGTTTCTTGTGCCAGCTATGTAGGAATTATAATAGATTCATCTTTGTCATTGAAATATCGTATAAGGAAGGTTGCTGAAGTAATTACACCCAAAATTTGGTATTATTACACGACTACGACACTATAAACGTTCCAAAATCCATTCTCTTTCAACTGTATATTGCGTTCATTTTACCTCGTATAATGTACCGTTTGGAAATCTGCGGACACAATTTTTCCAGCTTCTTATAGCCAATTTTTCACCTTCAGAAACGGATTTTTCGCTCAATTACCTTTTCTCATTTCATCGCTCATTCTGTATGTTTGTCTATGATTTGATAAATAACAATCTTCCTCATACAGTTGAACACTATTATGATATTCCAAAGCACTCGTATCCAACACGTTTAACACAAGTTGAAAATTTTCGTATCCCCAGCTCAAATTTGACATCTTTACAACATCATATTAGGCATGCAGCTGTGAATTCCCTGCCTTGCTATCTAAACCAATTGTCACAGTCAAGTAGACCGGTTTTCAAGTCTACATTGATACATCATTAACTGAATCTGCATTAAAACTGTGTATGTTTCTATTCTCCATCACACTTAAGCTTGTACTGAATAATATTAGTTTACTCAGGGCGGCCATGAACTCGACTAGTCCAACTTTCATGGTCCCCACCAGATTATACAATACTACAATGCTCTCTCTTTTTTGAATTTGTACAACTTAAGTAAGACACCGTTTCTTTTCATTTTTATTATTGTATATACTGTGACGCATATGGTGAAATAAAGCATTCATTCATTCATTCATTCATTCATTCATTCATTCATTCATTCATTCATTCATTCATTCATTCATTCATTCATTCATGTTTTGATTTTGTTCCATCATACAGCCTTTGATATCTCCCCTGAAATGATCAAAGAAGCCAAGGAAATCTCCAAAGCTAAGAACATAACCTACAGTCTTGGCGATGCTACAAAGCTGTCCACCTATGAGGAGTACAGAAATTCGTTCGACAAAGTCGTCGCACACTTTGCCTTACACTGGATGAAAGATTACAAGACTGCCTTGGAAGGCATATATCAGAGTTTGAAACCAGATGGTCAGTGTTTCATGAATATGTCACAACAGAAATCAAATTTACCTGACACTATGATAGTTCTCAACAGCTACACCAGTCCGAAGTGGGAAACTTTCATGAAGGTAACATCTCATTTACAACTGTGTGTATTATGCACATTAAGGTCACATTAAGTGATGCATACTGAATTATTAGTTACCATACTCACAAGTTGTCAAACAATCATGGGTCAAAAGTCATTTTACATAGTTATTGTATATGACAAACACAGGACAAGCCAGTACAGCACCGACTATGACCACAGTAGCCGTACACATACCACAGTCAAAGTCATGAAAGAAAGATATATTAAAGTCCTCTAAAACAACCAAGACGTGATGTCAAGTTTTTCGAAAGGGTAATTGCATCCTGTTATTCACTAGTTACTAAATCTCCATTTTAGGATGACAAATCATAGGGAGATAGTTATTCAGAGAAATGACATCATCAATGTATCTGAATGTTTAGTGCAAAGCTTTAGCGAAAGATAACTTTTCTTTGACTAAGTTCTTGGAGACGTTTGCTTCGTATGAATAAAGAGTTAAGTCAGAAAGCAAAGGGACAAAATTTGTATCCAAAGGAGTTCCTGTCACATCTGGAAAATGTGTCCTTAAGATTCAACAAATATCTTGTTAATGAGGAATTCGAGTACAATGTCTTCCTCTGCAAAGAATATCTCAGCATTACTATGAGATGTAGAATTTGTGGCAGAGCACAATGTAGTTGCAGCAGTCAATCGCTGAATTATAAGTTACATTGACTCATGATGTGTAGACGTGAGCTAATGTTGTAGCGATATCTGTCTGTCTGTCTGCCTGTCTGTCTGTCTGTTTGTGTGTGTACACGCTGACAGAAGAAGAGCGCCTGGATATGAAATATCATTGTTTCCATATACTCGTTTCCAATGAAGACAATAATGACAGTGTCGACATATATCAGGAAATACTGAACAATGTTTCATGAAACTGGACACTAATGGCAATCTTATAACATTATGATGATACTGTGAGTTTTATAAAATAATACTTTGCACGTTTTGTATTTGTTTATTTACGAGCACTCAAAAACATGACTGGTACACTTCCAGTTACAAGCCTAGTATATTAAGAATCTGCGCATACGTAATCAGTAAGCCGCTGGCGCGACTATTCAATAAAATGTTATAATTTGTGATTTAACTCCGAAAGTATTGTGCGAAAGTTGATTAAGCTTTCTACAGATATTGATCTGCCAGATATCTGACTTTCTGTTAAGCAATTAGCAGTATCAAGTTAATTGATGGCTCTTGATAAACTTTGTAGGTAGTAATATACCTCTGAAAATACAGCAAATTTGATGAAACCTGCTTAAGATATTGACAGTTCTGTGAAGCATTTAGCACTGTCAACTTAATGCATGGTTCCTTTGCATGTATTTTAATAGTGATATATACCTACGAAATTACACACCAAATTTGATGAAAGTGGCTACAGATATTGATTTGGTAGTTGTCTGATTTTACTGTGAATCATTGAGCAGTGTCACATTAAGAAATGTTTCATTTGCATATGTCATGAATTTTTGGAATTAGGGATTTGACTCGCAACCTATTTTACCAAGCTGTTACAGATATTGATCTGACAGATATCTTACTTTGTGAAACATTTAGCCGCGACAATTAACGGCTTATTTGCATATTTAATGACGTTTTGTAATTAGTAATATAAAACAAAATTACTGTCTAGATCTGATTATACTTACTAAATATACGATGGTGACAGACATAGGGCCTATACTGAGAAATATTACAAGTGACCTGTCAATGAATTGCTCAACTGCGGTGAAGGTGTTTTCACCTGATGTAAATGGTACTTAATGTTTCTTTCCTGCTCGAAATCAAAATGACAGCAGTCAAAAAAATTAAGCATCTTTATTTCAATTAATGACATATTTGAATATTTAATGACCTTCAGAATTAATAGGTAGTAAATATTAATTCGTGATGTTGATCATAACACTTTCTTGTGGCAAACCCACATCAAAAGTTTAAATTTACAGAAAACTGCAAGACTGAAACACGTGAGCATTTTCAGTTCATATCTAGCTACGTCATGACTGCATAGTTTATAACGTGAAAGGTCTAAATACTTGTACTAATATATATATATATATATATATATATATATATATATATATATATATATATATATATATATATATATATATATATATATATCGTATAACATCAGGCTCAGAATAACTTAAGTTGTGGTGGTACCTGATCAGTACTGGATGGGGAGCTAAGGCAGTGGACTGTATTGTTTTCAAATCCCCGAAACAGTCGCCTTGGTAAATAACTGATGAACACTTAGGAGGTTTTGATGATGTTATTTCTTTGCTGTATATCAATTGTTATAAACTAATCCTGCTGATGTCATATCCTGATCATACATATGACATAACCATAGAGAACCCATAATGATCTATTGATTGCACTTGCATGACGTTACTTTACATCATTGCTGTATTTATTTCCATCCGAGTGAATTTAAACTGTTTAACTACTTTAGACAATCTATCTATTTATCTATTCATCTATTCATCTATTCATCTATCTATCTATCTATCTATCTATCTATCTATCTATCTATATATATATATATATATATATATATATATATATATATATATATATATATATATATATATATATATATTTATACACTTTGGTATATTCCAGGGTTATGAACATTGCTACTACCCTTTCGAAGGAAGTGTTGATGAATTTAAACAAATGCTCGCTTGTATTGGTTTTAAAGACATCGATTGTATACAGGATATACCCAAATTTCCTTTCAAATATGATGAAGCAAAAGGTAAGCCATTCACAGGTCTTACTATGTTATTTCTCTCTGGTAGTAAGGCCTTTCGACTAACTGCTCGTAATTTATCGTAAAATTGCCTGTTTGAAATGAATATATTTAATCGACTGATTTTGAATTTGAAATGCAAGTCATGACATTTCATAGACTGCGATCAATACTCATGCTCTGTAAACTACATTTTACCTTCCCGTTTTACCGCTGGCTGTAACGTGCGTTCTAACTGTGCCTCCTCAGTGAAATACCAACAGGACTCCTGTGATAAATGTTTGAGGAAAGCAATAAAAAAGGTAGGGGGGGGCAAACGACCATTTTGTTACTCTTACCATTAGTTAAATATTCACATACTTTGAATTAAAAAAAGGACAAAAATGCAAAACATAAAATGTGCGGAGCAATAGTATCTGTAGAGGAAAGAATAATTTTGGAAAACAAAGTCCGCAACTCTGTAAACTCATAAATAGTGTGCGGTGAAGATAACGTGAATCAAATGCTTCTTTCTATTGTAGATCTACATACAATGTTTAAGGGAAGCCTCATCGAGGGATAGGGGCCGAGTTGGGTTTAAAATAAGTAGAGTGACTCAAAGTCATCAACGGCAAGTTAGTTATGGGGGTGCGCTGCTAAAACTTTGTTGACCAACTCTTACCGGACCGTTATCATTGTAATATTATTACTGTACTAGACTGCTATAGACAAAATGACCCTTTTCCTACTCTATTTGTGAGAACTGTGCAACCAACGTTAGTGTGAAGTAGGGAAACAGACTGTTGATTTCAGGCATGAGATCGTTTTGAATCATAAAATCAATTAAATGGCCTCTATTATACAAAATGTTCGGTACTAATTAGCGGCATCTGTCGACAGATTTGTGTAAACTTTTACCACTTTAACCGATGATGAAAGATACTCCATGTAGTACAAAAGACCCAATTTACAGTCAAATGACAGCCATATATGTTTGCAGATACTTTCATAAAATGTACTTCACACGACCCATTAAACCGTTTGAGATGAATGAAATATGACGTGACAGACGCGGTTGACTACATGACGGCTTAAATCATGAATTAGCGACCACAGCAAGTTTTTGAAATATTTGGGAAAACCTACTCTGAACCTTTTATCCTTTTTCTTGTAGCGGTATTTCCAACCTTTATGGGTCAGCTCGAAAGGTTTCCAGAAGATAAAAAAGAAGAATATATAAAGGATGCGCTTTCATTTGCATTTCATACTTTCCAGGGAGAATATTGCATGACGGTTCCTCTTATCAGGGCTGTTGCCAGGAAATAATAACTGAAATGTTTTCTTTAACCAGACGAAATTCCTGTTTATAGTTACATACATAACTATGTACGATGAGGCGACAGGAATTGGAAACTGGACACACATGAAAATCGGGAAACATCTGTAAGCAAGTGGTCGATAAAGTGCTAGTCATTATCTCTCCTTGACCAGTAATATCCTCTTATCATTTTTATTAGCATTCAGTACTTTAACATTCAGTTTATTGAATAACATTTTGATAAAAAAAATGAGCGTCACGAACAGGCGACCTCGGTCGCCTAACTTTTTTTTTGATATAGGTTTTCTGTTTCTGTTCCCATCAAATGTGACTGAAAAAAGCTGAAGTATTGGTTGTCATTTTATATGTAAAAGTCGGAGAAAGAAAGACCGAGGTAGGAAAATGGAGGTAACAAAATCTCAAAGTTTCATGTATAGAGAATGTATCAATTGTGAAGAGAAAAAAATCGGAAAACTTGATACATGAATGTGCTTGTATTTGTCATATGTGGCAAAAGGTTTCGAAATGTGTCCTGTCAAAGTTAATTGGCCCTTCATTCGGCTGACGTGGCTGTGGGCGAGCTATGGGAAGCACATCGCAATACTACCGAACGCCCAACGTCTCTAATTGTTGCTTGTGCTTGTTACCTAAAACTGCCGCCTTTTAACATCGTAGGTTGTCAATACATTTAATTCTTTGCAGTCACTGTGCCTCAATTTCGAATTCTTTAGAGGGCAGAATTTGAACTTTTTATTCAAACAAACGCTAAATTAAATTCACAACTTGAACTTCACACGGCTGACAACGCCGGATACATGGCTTGTACTGGTATAGATGCTGTGTAATCTACACAAATAAACTTTTCACGTAGTATCTTGTATTCTCAAGACTGATATCACCCTTTTCGGTTGAAATCAGCGTAGATTTTGTTCATGTAAACGGCGTTAAATGTGTTCCGTATTTTAGCCTTGACGAGAAAATCTACAGAGGACTAATCACTCTTTCAGTTTTGACTCGACAGACTTGGTGTTAGGCGCGCGAATCTCTGGATCATGAGACCTGCTACTCGATTTGCCAAAGGGCAAACTTCACAATAATGAGAGCCGTACAACATTGTCTAACTGCCAATAGGTGATTCAGGGGTGAATCATGTGATGTCTTTATTGGGACTGGATGATATAGTTTCAAAATCAATTTTTTCTATTACGGTGGTAATTTTAATACTTGTGACATCGACCTCTGATGGGTAACTTATAAGATTTGCCGCGACCCAAGCTATTGTATATGTAGTCCTACCAAAATATCGGAATCAATTATTAATAGAGGACAACAGAGTTGGTAGAAACACACAGGCGCTTGGAAGTTTATAGACTCAAATATTCAACCTCGTATGGGTTTCCGCAAACTCCAAATTGGCGGACACCCACATACAACTGAATCTTTCCGTTTCTGTTTCTGAGGTTGCGCGCGCACGCACACACACACACACACACACACACACACACATACACACACACACACACAATTATTATATATTTATATATATATATATATATATATATATATATATATATATATATATATATATATATATATATATATATATATATTATATATATATATAATGATTTAACATTTCACGCGCCTGTTGACCTTTAGTCCACCAGTGATTCCTTTGCCGTATTAAGCCATGCTTTGTCTGACATTGTTATACACTGGTGTACATAATAACATTCTAGGACAAAGGTCATGAGACTATTGACCTGAGTCTGATGCACGAGTGACCCCTTTGAGCAACGAATAGGGTTAACAAGAAGTTGCTTAATTATGTCAGTGGTCATATTTCAGGGCAGGTATAACACCTTCTTCATATCTAAAAGATTGTCTGTGTGATGTTTCATTTATTGAACATAAACAGTGTGTGATGATATTAGTGTGTAATTTTTTTGTGTGTACTCACAGTGAATTGTTTTACAGATTACAGTACATGTTTCAATACTTTGGAGATGTTGTAAAATGTTTCAAATGTTAGTATTGGTATGTAGGAAGTTATTTTTGCGCATGGTAAGGTTTTATTAGCTGCTGTACCTTGTATATATCTATGTATCAATTTTGCATCATGGCACACAGTCTAGTGCCCGGTACTCAGGTGAACCAGACACTTTAATATGTATAGAAGATGAAGTGCCTGTGCAAATTATAGTCAGTCAGACCAACAGTTGTCCACCCAGCAATAAAATTCTAATGTCCCACATGTGTTTCGTACGTACAAGATGAGATAATTTTATTGGAGAAACGACAGATGAACAATCGAACGCGAACATCTCGCGAGAGGGCCCTACAAGACATTTATTTGCAGTCTTCAGAAGCGTGGCGAAAATGGTGGAACTTGGAGTGAACTGCATAAGATTACAAAATCCTTCATAAGTATCACTGAAATCGCTTGATTTCAAACATTTCGAAGTACTTTCTTTTACAATGGATTATCATTTGACCATTTTGATCGAAATGCACGGGTGTGCATCACGTATGTCGTCCGACATTGATATTATGGACATACACAACGAGTGAGTGGTGCAAGCCCCTGTACATCCAAACACCCCCGAACCAACAATACGGTGTTCGAAAATCTTTTGTGTCGACTCTCATCGGCATTATGGCTGTATTATGGAAATTTATGAAAAAACATTTACTATGAATTCACGTTCTGGAAGTCCAAATACAGCTTGAGTCGACACAGTGACAGACATTTGGTGATTGGAGTCATTGGTCGCGATGTTTGTGGTTGCTTTTTAATTTCTGGTGACCGAGCTACGTAATGACAATGCTTTATCGAGTTTTTCCTCCAGGTTCCAGTATTATTCTGATGAGTGGTGGGGTGGGGCTGGGGGTTAAATCCTCATTGAAGTCTCGCCAGTTCTTTCATTTCACCGCTAATCATTGTCCTCGTTTTGTGGATCCTCAAACCTTCGCCCACACCAACACCTTTGAAGGCATGTGGATGCATGCCATGCGAGCTTGGATGGGCTTCACATCTTCAGACTTATTTCCAACTTATCTTTATGAGTTCATGTGGCGGAGGCGTTTCGGCGATAAAGCAAAGGCGTGTATGTCCCTTGTTCAACATATTTCAATATCCTTCGAGTTTAGGGAGCCTTCAGTAATTACAAGGGGGGGTGGGCCGGGGGAATTTCGCGAACACCTGTACCGTAAAATGTGACCCTCCCCCTTGTCCGACATTCTAAAACTTGACCCTCCCCCCCCAACCTCTGCGGTATTCTCCCCGTGAATAACTAAAACAGTATCAGCTAGTTTACATAACAATTGGTTCAATTGTTAAGTTAGGGACAAATTACAGAGGGGAGGGCTGGTGTTTTTGGAGGGACAGTCGCAATTTATCACGCAATAATTTTTGAAGAGATATGGTATTTCATACATTTTAGGGAGGGTCACCATATTTTGTGCAACTATAAGAAGGCAAGATGTAGCTGATTTAGTGCTTCATCCAAAAATATCAAATCATAATACATGGAGTCTATCAGGCAAAGTATTGACAATTTACCCCCACAAAACATGCTATATCTGTATTTTATATATTTTTGATAATGTATTTAAATGTACTTTGCTTGAATAGGAAAGTAAAATGAACATTTGTGTACAAGAAATTGATTTCTGAATTTCATCTAAAAAGTTGGTTCACTATCCATGGTGTTTATGATGAAGTTATGAATAGTTTTTTCCAATACAAAATAGGTAAATCTTTGCATTTGTGTACTCTTGATTATTGATATTAATTTTC
>LD378715.1:2195-15580 GCA_001465055.1 Ptychodera flava | reverse complement strand
GCGGTTGCCGACAGCTTACCCCTCCAACTCCAATTGCAAATTTTACCTGCAACTTTTAAAAATACGATAGAATATTATACTGGACAATTGGGAGTTATAGGCCTACTTATAGGTTGGAGAGTTATGTATGTATGTATGTATGTATGTATGTATGTATGTATGTATGTATGTATGTATGTATGTATGTATGTATGTATGTATGTATGTATGTATGTATGTATGTATGCATGCATGCATGTATGTGCGTCCGTTCGTCCGTCTTGAGAACCGCTGCATGTATCACGTTGGTATCTAGTATGAGGAATTCGTTTAAATGAGTTTGCCTGCTTAAAAATATGTAGATGAGCAAAAAAAATGAAAATGGTCAAAAAAATAAAAACTCAGGAACTACTGATCGGATTTCTTTGATATTTTGCATACAGGTATCTTGTGATGGTATAAGAGTATTTCATATTGTGATGAAATCTGCAGTTGCAAAGTTTTAGTGATTATTTTTGTTATTTTTGTGGTATTTTGACACTTAAGTAATCCTTTCAGAAACTGCTCCGCTAACGGCTTTAAAATCCGCATTTAAATTTTCTGGTGATGAAGTGAATAAGTTTGCAAAATAGTACGGTGAATTTTTAAGATAGTATTTTGGGACGGTGTTACCATTTTTTGGTCAAAATGTTTTTCTTTGAAAATATGTCTCTGAATATTTTTAAAATTGACATATATATGTCCCTTAGAATGACACCAATTCATTTTTTAAATATGATATTTACAAGATTGTAATTTTAGGGCAATTTTGATTTTTTTTATAAAATAATATTCTTCACTCTTAAACTTCCGATCTAATTGCTGTGACTGTGGTCAACGGATTCCAAAATGTGAACGTCTTCATTTTCAGACAATACTCAAGACGATGAATATTGTCATATTTTCTGAATAGATGACGTAGAAATGCTGGAATCGAGCATGGGGTGTGTTTAACATTGCCCAAAGTTTTATTGGGGGATTTTATAATGGCTGGGATCCCTGCTGTGAGATTAACTCTCATTTGTTGCGTGCGTATGACAGCAAGGATTTATATTATAGTCCAGCACTGAATATCTGAGACTGTTCTTATGCATGTATGTGAGACAGTAAACTTTGATATTTAGAGTAAAGATGTGTTGTGAGTCGAAGATTGGACTCTTGTTGTTCAATGTCATATGTAGTAGTCTTAACTCTTAATGCCAAAGTTTACTCTTGCACCGCATAAATACAGATTGCATTTTTCATATAGGGGATGACATATAGAAATACTGTTAATCATGTTAAAGCAAGCTATGACTTCATCCCACTCTTTACTCTAAATATCAAAGTTTACTTTCACACATACATGTATAAATACAGATAGCGTTTTACATATTTGGGACGACTTATATAGAAATACTGTTAATCATCTTAAAGCTAGTTATATATTCCACTCTGAAATATATATGTTTGATGAATTACTAAATGTTGTTCATATTAACATCATTGAACAACAACAAGAATTCTTCTTTGGTATGTTAGATCATGTGTCAGATGTTAATTTAGAAGACTGTTTGCCATTGATAGATGTACTGCATAACGCTCTGAATGTTTTTAAGTCATTTTTGTTAATGTCCGGTTGCTGTTCATGTGATTCACATAGTCGTGACACAAATGGTTTTCAAGATTTTCTTGGGGCTTGTATTTTATTGTAATTCAACACAGAACATGATTTTCTAATTTTTTGTATGCACTACTTGATAACTTGAACTTAATTAAAATGACAGTATATGAATTGCAAAGTGCAAAAATGCTACAAGCGAATGGTAGGGCAAAATTCAGACTTAACTGAAGTTAAAGTTACACATGCAAAAGTTGCAGCAAGACTCTGACTTTAAGGAAACTGAAAAATTAATGCTAACTGTGGGCGCATATGCAGATATTGCGGAAGACCATGTTTTTTGAAAAAAAAAAAAGCCAAGCTAAGGACATACATAATGAAATTATGAAAAATCCAAGATTTCATAGATATTGAACATTCATTCAAAAGTAAGGTCACACCTAAAAAGATTGCGACAAAATGCTACATACAGGGAAAAAGAAAAAGATTAATCTTAGGTCTCACGTTAATAGTCTGGGACAAAATCCTGAGTTAAGGAAAAGTGAAATATACTTGCAAACATTGCGACAAAATTCACAATACAGAGAGTCGAAATCTAAGAACGCACATACAGGAATTGCGTCAAAATCCACGGTTTAGATGTAGGGAAAAAAGCAAGCAGCAAACCTACTCTCAAAGTTTACAGAAATATTCACAGTACAACAATGCTGAGACTATAAATTTACAGAAATATATCACATTTCTACTTAAAATTCCAGAATTTGGAGGTATCAAAAAAAAGCAACAATGGATTTATCCAAAATCACAGAGAGAATGTAAAGTTAACAACATCAGAAAACTGAACAGATGTACAAAGATGCAAGATTGGTTTGAACAATAAAGCATGCAGCAATGCTGAAAACATTACTTCAGATATCAGTCATCATTCTAATGGCTAGCGTGTGTCACAATGAATCACTCAAGTCTACGATATGTCACCAAACTTGGTTCACATATAGCAAGTCGGTCACCAAAGCTGTAAATATAGCCATACAATTTTCTGATCTCAGTGTTTGACATGGGTTAATTTCTGTCAATGACATCGAATGGGTATGCAATACTTGTTATGTTTCTGTATCTGTTGGTAGAATTCCTATAGATTGGCCGCTGCTAACAATATAAATTTCCCTGCAATACCACCGGCCATTACACCTGCATTAATTGGAAGAGAGATGAGGATTTCATTTACATTTGTACAATTTGCCTTTTGGAGGTCAAAGGTCACTATCAGCTCCAGTCGTGAATATTCCCACAGATATTAATCCTACATACAGTGAATACACTACGATAAATATTAGATGACTTTACCCATACAACTGAAATGGATATTGTCATAGACACGGTGTGAATTCAGTGAAAACATGAAACCAAACAAAGTAATGGATGCAGTGATGTGACTCACGGAAAATAGCAGTCTCTATCAAAATGCAGGTATCCAGATTGATCATTCATAATTTCAGAAAACTGATGATAACACAGACAGTGATGTGCATTATTCTTGGAGGATCAAAGCAGTGCATTAGAGATACCTGCTGATGATGAGTCTGACTCCAGTAGTGATTCTGATACACTACTAAAAGTGGTCATACAGGAGCTGTCACTAATACGAGACACATTACTTGAGCTTTATGAGCCGCCCAGCCCCACTAGCAATTCTCGTGAAAAAGGGATGTCATAACAAAAATGTACAATATATAAACTATACCATTGTGCAATTCATTTGTTAGGTAAAATAGTTACTTACAATGTCCATAAAATGGGAGTACAGTGTCATTGACACTGTTTTTTTACAACTCGGCTAGTAACATTAGGAAAAAAAAGAAAAGTAATTTTTCAATTGAGACTAGCTACCGTGTCTTCCGCCGTTTTTGCCGAATGTTAGTAATACAGTATTACTATTGCATGTAAACTTTCTTGATTTTTTTCGCGGCAGTGTTTGGATCTTGTAAACTTGAAAATAAATAGAAAACAAACAAAAAGAAAAAAAACCGTATGGCCGTATCATATTAAAGAGTCAGCCAAAAAGTGTTTGTTTATCATTCTAGTCACTGAGACTAGAAAGGGAAGCTAACTTATTTCAAATATCTTTCAGACTGTCTTAACTGCTCCTGACGTATTGACGTACTAACAGATTTTCAGGTTTGTCCTACGTGAATATTTTAAATCAATTTTTCGAATCATGCAGCAGCTGCCCCTTCCGCATATTTGTGTATGCGGCCATACACTTTGAGATTTCAAAATGCACGTCGTAGAATTAACTACTGCAGTACTCGCTAGTTGAAATCAAAACGTTTGTGTTGCTTCCTATTAGAGGAAACAACAAATATACGTTTCACAGTGTTGTTCATAGATAAGGCATTTTGATACTTCTTATATATGACTAGTGCTGGGAAGACTACGTGATGTCGAGACTGTTCAATATAGAAATACAGGGCGGAGTCTGCTATTTCCTCTATATTATCAACGAACAAAAGAAAACCGTAAAAATTTGGGCCGACTCGCAGCGATTTCGAAGCTGTTATCCAATTGGGTGACTGAATCTTACCAATATAATGAAAACAATACAAATAGACTCTCTAAGTGGCTGTGAATAGTGACAATCGACCAATCAGATATAACCTTGCAAACACGCTGCGAGTCAGCCGCAAAATTTACGAAAATTTCTCACGCGAGAGACAACGGGGCCTCAGAACTTGTATTAAACAAATGTTGTAATCACTGAACAGTGACGTGCTGCGCTGTACGCTAGCTCAATGCAATATGTGACGCAGTGTCACGCCCACTGTATAAATTTTGCAAATTCTGAGATTTTTTGGGGGAAAAAGCGTCTAAACTTGGCCCACAAGTCCTCCATTTCTTTTTGTGATTGATTATGATCATTGTACAGTCAAAATTTACGTTTTAGCTGTAAAGTTATGATGTTTACGAGACCGTGAGTTGTTAATATTATTATTCATATTCACGGGCATGTAAACAAACCGTTACTGTGTATTTGTGGTCATTCACGTGGTTCAGCTTGACCAATTAAAATGTGACGGACAGGGCATGGATATATAATGAGCCTTAAGTTATCATAATTTTGTCAGTGCTTATCATTATTCTTGTTTACTGATCTTTTAGATAGCTTGCTAAGCATTTACATGTCATCCTTTTGGATAAGACATGTTCAAACTAGACTGTAAAACACGTTAAGCTGTGGAAAGTGTCCCTTACCGGTGCCAAGATTAGTCTTGGAGCAGTAATCAGCAGAGTATCGGAGCCGGATATCAGAGCCAACTACAGTACAATCACTGAGTGTTGAGTCAATCCACTACTCTATGAACCACCGCTATTACCAGCCGCATCCACCATTTTGGATACTCATATAAGGGAGCCTTCAGTAATTACAGGGGGCGGGCCGGGGGAATTTCGCGCACACCTGTACCGTAAAATGTGACCCTCCCCCTATCCTCCTGTCTAAAATGTAACCCTCCTCCTTGTCCGACATTCTAAAACTTGACCCTCCCCCACAACCACTGCAGTATTCTCCCCGGGAATAACTGAAACAATATCAGCTAATTTACATAACAGTTGGTTCAATTGTTATGTTAGGGACAAATTACAGAGGGGAGGGCTGGTGTTTTTGGAGGGACAGTCGCAATTTATCACGCAAGAATTTTCGAAGAGATATGGTATTTCATACATTTAAGGGAGGGTCACCATATTTTGTGCAACTATGAGAAGGCAAGATGTGGCTGATTTAGTACTTCATCCAAAAATATCAAACCATAATACATGGAGTCTATCAGGCACATTATTGACAATTTTCCGAAAAACATGCTATATCTGTATATTATCTATGTTTGATAATGTATTTAAATATATTTTGCTTGAATTGGGAAGTAAAATGTGCATTTGTGTACAAAAAATTGATTTCTGAATTTCATCTAAAAAGTTGCTTCACTATCCATGGTGTCTATGATGAAACTATGAACAGTTTTTTCCAATACAAAAATAGGTAAGTCTTTGCATTTGTGTACACTTGATTATTGATATTAATGTTCTTGATTAGACTAGAGTGGTTACAAGTCTATGGTTGTGCAAGAAATTTGATTTTGGAATTTCACCGAAATGTCGATTGACTATGCATGGTGGTCTATGATGAAACTATGAATAATTTTTTATCAGTACAAAATTAGATAAATCTGTGCATTTATGTATACTGGATTATTTACATTGTTGTTCTTGATTAGACTAGAGTGGTTACAAGTCCATGGTTGTACAAGAAATTTGAAGTTGGAATTTCACCGAAATGTTGATTCACTATGCATGGCGGTCTGTGAGAAATACAAAACTAGGTAAATCTGTGCCTGTATGTGCGCTTGATTATTTATATTAATGTTTTTGATTAAACTAGAGTGGTTGTAAGTCCATGGTTGTGCAAGAAATTTGATTTTGGAATTTCACTGAAAAGTTGATTTTAATACTATACATAGTAGTCTATGAGAGAACTATGCACAAGTTTTTCCAATATAAAACTGACAATATCTTTGCATTTGTGTACATTACATAATTGATATACACTTTTCCACCTGTTGCATATGTTTTTGTCGCTTGTCTTTTATCAATTTTAACTGTTCAAGGTGTTTAATGTAGGATACCACTGCACCTTGAAGTTCTTTGCTTGTGAAACTTGTGGATAATGTGAATGTATTTTGTCGGTGATTTCCTATTCAGGAAAATTCACACGGACAATCAAAGTTTTGACCATAAAATCAGCTTCTGTCAAAAGTGACCCTCCCCCCAAGATAAGTTGATAAAAAGTGACCCTCTAAACTGTTTTCTATAAAGTGACCCTCCCCCCAATTCCCCGGCCCACCCCCTTGTTATTTCTGAAGGCTCCCTAAGGGAGGTTTCATAATCTTTTTTACTAGGGACCGTGAATTTCACTCAGCTCACAAAATCAAGTTCAACGTTATAAGTTGTTCACTGGTGTTTACCCTAAGTTGCTTCAGTGAGACAATAAAATGAAAATAGTCAATTCGTTTTTTTATGTCTGGCGGAGTTAAAGGGCGGGTGTCGTCGGAACTGCGCGTGTGCGACTTTCTTATTTACAAACAATGTATTTCATGCATTGTATCTAGATGCATCACGTCAACATAGCTGCAACATTTAAATTTCACAATGTTCATTGTTGAGAAACGTGTTTTAATTTTAATCAATCGCCACGTACCCTAGATACAGTGTTTACATCGGTCGTAGGGGTCCCTGGCACCGTATGAGCACAGTTCCGACGACACCCTCCCTTTAAAACGATGCACAAGAACTGTAGATTATGAAATCATTAATTATTATTATTCGGCATATGTATGACTAGAACACAACAAAACTTCATCAGAAGATTACGAATTAGGTTGCTACATCAGTTACGGTTATTGTGTGCAAACATGAACCATAATTACTTGGCAATGAGCCTTGCTATGATTGTTGATATATATAAGAACGCGTCGCTATGCATTCTTCAGATCACAAGTTTTATGTATTCGCTGTATAATGGTCCGTTGGTAATTAAATTACACGCCGTGTCCGGAATCGGCAGCACCCCTAAACGAAAATTCGGCGTGGAAATGCGCCGACGAATCTACGATTTGAACTTTCCACCAACATGTTTGAATTGCTGAAGAGGGTCGTTCGAAGTTTTACATTGACGGATCATGAACAATAAACACATTAAAACAAAATCCAAATTGATTGATACTCACTCATACAAAAGAATTCGATAGAGTGTCAATGGTTTTATGGTGTTATCGAAACTGAGCCAGAACCCCCCCCCCCCACCCCCCGCCCATGAACGTGATGAATTGCTTTCGTTATGTGCGTCTTTTAGTACTTATCAGAGGCCGACGACCAACGCCCTCTCCCATCCAATCACTGATGTAACTGTGGCTTCATTTCCACTTGTGCATTTGCGTTACTAAAGCCAAGGCTATGGCAAATAGCTTTCGAGGATGGGTCACCGACTCATCATTCTAATATCTGACCTGCAAATATTGATTTAAGACAATTAATTGATGATCCAACACCACAGCATGCCTGAATATGTTCTCGAGATCGAGCTTGTCGAAACCCTTTTGATACTTGTTTTCTGCATCTGTAGTTACACACCACAGTAATGCTGATCTTCATTATATTTTCATGACATTCTCTCTTGCAATTGCCTAAAATATAAAGTAGAATACATGCAGGGCATGAAATTTCCGTTTCCAGTCGATATAAGACAAGGTAATATACTACTTTATTTACTTACTTTACATCATTTAAGGATAATGATGAGACAGCAAGATCCCTATATTTCAAATTTATTTGTATGCAGGAATGGTGCATGGTCTAACAACGATATATCCAAAAGCCTTGTGAATCTGTCACACCGTGTATTCGTTTCAAGAATCCTCATGGTAACCCAAGATTTTTGTTTCAATGGTCATTAGTTTCACAATCTGAAAATATGAATAAAGCTACTGTTGTTCAAATAATGCACAGGATAATAGTACCAATACAAAACCCACAACTGGCTGTCAATGTTGCAAGGAAAACACATAGGTCTACACAAGTTAAGAGAGTATCGAAACTTGAGAAACGAAATGTGAAATCTGCTTGGGATGACTTGACTAGCAATAAGTTGTTTCCTGTGTAAAAATAATATTCTAAGATTTATGACGAGGTTAATTTTAGCCGACAGACAAGTCAAAGTTGGTGAAACATGGAAGGATTATTTAGGAAGGTATATTAATTCTGGTCGAAAATGTTTTGTGCTTGCAATTGTGAGCATGAAGTTTTGTCGCAGTAGCTTATATACTTTGACTGCCTCATTCCCTCACCTTCGTTTAAACAGGTCCTCTCCTTACTGGTACTTTACTGCACATGCGCGTCTGAAGAGTACATTGAGCTTCCGACACGTACTACTATCCTGAGATGGCAGGCGCAACCATTATAGGTGAGGGACATCCAAAGTGAACTCTGTATGACTCACCTTGATTCACATCTAACCTTAGCTGCCAGATTGGTGATCGTATTGGAGACTAAGAACAGAACCATTTGATTTTCGGGGGCGGTGCGGAGGAAATGGGTATGGCAACAATTTTTTTCTCGCCACTGTGGCAGCAAAAAAAATTCTATTCTCTGACATTACTGGAGATAGAGACATTACTGGATCATATTCTTTCTTCTTCTTCACCTGCCGACAATTTTTTCCCAAAAATCCTCCAGCCCCTATCCCAGAAATAAAATGATACTCCCCTTACCTTAATAACTATCGTCATGTAGTAAGCCGAGGTGCAGGTACATGTCCCTATCATAATCCTATGGTCGGCTGACTTCAAGTGGATCTCTTATTCTGTGAGATAAATAGTCCTTACAAGTTAAAAGAGGACTGGACCAGGTGTAAGTTTTCATAGTCGTAGGTTTCATATAGCTCCAATACTAGTACAAGAATACAACCGGCTCCACACCACTATTATGAACATAGATTCAGTGCTCGATATTTTAATGCAGTACTTCGCATTGCCTTACCCTGGTGATTACGGCACAGGCTCTCGGGTCTCTGTATCCAAAGGCAAAGCGATTAATGTTGAAACAGAAAAGACCGAAAAGAGCATATTAATAGTGTTTCAAAGCTATGAATCATTGGGTCGCGTATTAAATGAGCTGAGCATGTGCTGATCACGGCATGAGATGATGAATGAAAACTCACAAAACCTCCCTCATTTGTATGGATATCGTCTGTTCCCAGCACTGTATTAAGACTTAGTGTTTTGTTCATGGTAATTCACATAAAATGAAACTATTGTTTGGTTATTATTAGGGTATTGCAGTCATATTGTTGTTCTGAATACATGTAAAAACGCCAATAATTTTAGGCTCCAAAGGGTCTGGAGGTACATACATTGGGCCTATTATGCTTCACTACTTCGTGTAATAAGCTATAATATTTCATATCATATCATACCAGTATATTGATGGCGCAAAGTCAGCGATCTGATGGGTCGAGACGTGAAAAGAACTGTGGTATATTTGTGATATACCACGGTTGGCACAAGAGCGAGCTTTCGGCAAGAGCAAAATATCCTTTATTGACGTTCCATGCCAAAATTTCTCGGTTTTCACCATTTGTTATATGCACTCACTATCGCTCGTGCATATATTTATATGTCGTGAACTGGTCAAAATCTCGTGGTATACCGTTGTTGGGTGTGATTCATTGCAAGATATATCATAAGAGTATATTGAAATTGTTGCATGGAAGGTCAAAAAAGGATTTTGCTTTTGCGACAAATCAGATCGGTGAATTTGCGCCATAAATATACTGGTACGGTAACACTATATGACCTGAAAGTGCTCCCGTGTTTTCAGTACAGTTATCTGTAAATTGAAACTTTTGCCACAAGTTTGCAACTTCATTGAATTAATTGTTAAATGAGCTTTCTTTTTGGGGATATATACTTGGATTTAGAATTAATCTGTGGTGAGTATTATTCATTATGTTGATCATAACATTTTTACACAATTCTGCAATATAATGAAACACGTGAGCATATCTGGTTTGAAATTTTACCTGACGCCTGAAACACGCTTCATTATTGATAACTTCTTCATAGAATGTTGTTTGTTGTTAACTCAGTTCGAGTCGTCGGACATTTTCAGTACATATTTCAAACCAACATATGCGGCGGTCTTTCACTGTCTGTGTCACCATAAAATTAAAGTTTTAAGATATTTTTCATAATTTCTCCTAACCCCTGAATACTTCAAGCTTTTTTCACTCTTTTCCACCCATCGAGTTCATACTCCTGGTTTGGCGCGGAAACAACAACAACGATCGATATATTTGTCAGTAAGTTTTCTCGAAAAACAAGATTGTGAACTTCTAAACTTCTAAGCGCTATCTCTGAGTTGCAAATCCTTTCGCAATGCGTAAACTGTAACGGTTACGATATCACTGCGTCCTTAACCCAATGTTGGTTGATCTCAATATTGGCGAACACCTGCTTTTCTGTCATTTCCTATTGTATAATCGAAGCATCAATACCCCATAGTTGCGATATGTTGAACGATTTGGCGATACTGTAATGAGACTGGTATTATAAGTAGATTGAGGGTAGATGAGTGCAACTTACTGAAAAGGCTGCAGTTTTGGACAGTTAGGGGATTACATTTTCTCAGCTTTCAAACAAAGGGACGTAAGAATGAAACATCTTCTATCAAGGTAGTATGCGCCTCGAAAGTGGTAAACATGTGCTCAAATTTTCCTCAAGGAATCTTTCAATCGTTCTCTTTCAAAATCAAGAATACAAATCTGGGGATCATCCTGCAAATTCTAGTACTAGAGAAACAAATAACCCAAGATTTACCGATATTTGATATTCAAGATGGCCACCATGTTGGTGTTAACTTTATTGGGAAAATAAAATTTTCGATTTAGAAAACAAATAAACTAAGACTGTCAAAGTTTTAATTTCCTTCAGGGCTTCAAAATGACCCCCACAAGTGGTAGATCAGAAAAGAATTGCAAAAGTTTGAGAGTCCGAATATCTGTCCCCGAGGCGCATTCTACCGTAAACAAAATGTACAGTGCGATATGCCCCGCGACTTGAAGATAGGGTCATATTTTTTATTAGCGGGACGCTTCGAGGGAGCTGCTTTATATCTCAAGTAGCTGGCGTGTACCTGAGCTACAACTGTACAGTATGCACCTCAAAACACGAATGAAAATTTATCTCAGAGTGATTTTCACATCATCTACTGAAATGCCAGGTCATACAAAAGTCCCATCATTGAAAGGGAGGAATTTCTTCTTGCACGTTTACAGGCAACCTAAACTTAATGTCACGTTCTGAACAACAACCCAGCGCAAAACGTTTTCTTTAAATGGTGACGCGTATCTTGTAGGACTGTGAAGCAATTTTATCCTTGATTTCTCGCTTAAAAATTCTAAAAGCTCTCGACAGTACTAGTTCTAATGTCATTGGATTAGTTGAAACTTGTGTAACATGTATTTTAAATTCATAACATTTTTAATCCATGGCATTTTGTGGTCAACCAGTGTCCTGAATTTAACATTTTAAAGGAACGAAATCAAATTTTTTGCTTCAGTCTGATTCTCAAACGTTTATTTTTTCTTTACAAGCAGAAGTTGAGGTCTCAGGAACCGGGAATAATCAATCGTGCCGATCACTATTACTGTTATTTCTGTTGTTTCTCTTTCGAGATTATTTGCACCAGACACATATTTCTTAATATTGCGTTAACAGAGCAGTATGCATGACTCCTTATATGTCCGTGGACAAATTATTTGAGAATTTGTAAGCATTCATGTCCGTTTCAACTTCGATATATTTCTATTTTAATCAGGCCGTCGGAGTACATGGTATATGTCAGCCGCATTGGACAAAGTCGCTCTGTTTGACCTTTTTGCCAAAATGTAAGGTAAAGCAGCTATCATTATCTATATGAAAGGCACCGCCAATTACGATTTCATAACAAAAACTTGCATGAGGTCCAAACTTTTGTAATGCGTATGTCCAGCCTTGTATATAGTGTCAGTTGTGTGCGGAACTTGACCATTTAGTAAAACCGTAAAAGGTTTCACTTCAAATGTGAGGAAATACCTCAAGAACATATTGCCGATCGAAATACGATTGCCAAGTCAGAACACTACATTAAAAGGCCTTCATCTGCCGACATTTGGCAAAATGTCAAAACATACCACTTAAAACTGTCGGAGAATAATTACATAATGTCCCACGGGATATATGCAGGAGAACAGTGGCATTCTTTTAAGACATTTAAGCTGGTAAAAAAGGCTCGTCTTTGTTGTTTAAATGCAGACATATAGCCCACTTTGTTTCATTAAATCTAACCTCCTGGAAAGAAATTTGTATGTGCTCAAAGTAAACAGGTCCAAACCATGCACATTCACTTCAGCGTTTGATAACCATTGGAATGATTGTTTATTTCACAAAACAAGTACATGTTTCTTCTCCCCCGAGCAATAATGTTGAATTAGAAAGTATCAATCTTGACGACAAACGCCTTCTGTGTTTTTGTTGACGAACCAATTTTAGCTCGGACTAAAATTCAGCTGCAGTCTTGAACAATAAGACGCGTACAGGTTGTGTTGACAAGTTAAATATCACACATTTCGATATGATTTAGCGAATAGAACAAGCGTTTTATCACTCAAACAAAACAAAAACCTCTAAAATACTTCAAAAGTTAGTGCTAATTGAGTTTTAAAATTACAAATAACATATCAAAACAACATCAAAGAAAAATACTACAATGTGAATCTCTTTCAGCTTCAGAGTGTTAGTAAAGGTTGACCTCTACATGAACCAATCGTTGCATTGCCAGTGCCAGTGCGGAACAAACCCACGTCAATATACAAAGAACCCCTATGCACACAGTGCGATCGTCATTAGCGCCCTCATTGGCATTGACGGCACATTGATGTGCACTCACATTGTACGAACAACCATCACTTGATGAGTTATTCATTTTCTTTCGGCGAAGTTTTACATCCGTAGCTCTGTCTTTCCGCAGCTCGCTTTAAATGTCTAAAAATGCAAAATTCAGTTCACAAACAATGATACTCCGAAGAAAATTCCCGCCAAATTAAGATTTTTCCGTGAAATTAATAGTCTGACGTACAATCATAAAGTACAAACGACATGTCTGAGGGGGGGAGAGAGAG
>LD378707.1:0-10064 GCA_001465055.1 Ptychodera flava | reverse complement strand
GACTACACATGTGAAAAGGTGCTAGGAAGTTTCAGCGGTCAGTTGGCAAAACCATTCAAGCCACAGTCTGTAGTAGTCTCTCAGGACAACCACTTCTACATACTTGAGGACAACAATTTGCAAATTATTGTCTGTGATCAAAATCATAAAGTTATAAGAATAATTACTTTACCTGGAGACACAAATCCCTGGTGCGTAGCTCTCTTGAATGGGTTTGTTTTGGTCACTGATGCCAAAGGTCATAGGTTACTCAAGTATACCACAAATGGTCAATATGTTGCAGAGATTGGTAGTTATGGTAATGGCCGTACAGAATTCGACTGGCCCCGCTTTGTCGATGTCAACAGTAGGAATGTCATCATGATGTCTCACTGTTTCAATCACTGCATCAAGTGTTTTGATGCTCAGTTAAATTTCCTGTACCAATACGGTCATTGTGGTAATGGCAATAGTCAGCTGTTGTACCCACAAAGCATTGCCGTTGATGGCGCTGACAATGTTTTTGTCTGTGATAAAGGCAATGCTCGGATTTCGATGTGGAGGGGAGATGGAACTTGGAGACGTCATCTATTCCAAGATGAAGTGTACAGACCTGCGTACATAGCAGTCAGCAGAGACAGAATCTGTGTTAGAGGGTTGCATGACATACACATCACAGTATTTTCTAAGTAGACAGAAACAGAAATGTGTACGTGTGCATTTCATCAAAATATTCCATTTCTGTCAAAAAACATTTGGCGCGATGCAATTTTCAGATTATCACTCAAGCGTGACGACGAACGAATAGCACCGTTTAAATCATGTTTACATCCAAAAAACATCTATTTCTCACATTCAGAAGGATAGTTTTTGAAAATTATTATTCTATGTTGACTCTCATGTCTGGAGTAGATATAAGCCCAAATGATGTTGTTTTCTGATAATTTTCACTCGGAAAATTTAGGAACTTCAACAAAGGGGGTTGGCTTAGAATCAAGTTACGTTTCCGTCTTTGCACACAAGGCCCAAACCTTGGTGCAGTTCTGTGAACCGATGAAAATGAGGTAAAGACAAAATACTAAATGAATGCTGTATATTTGTGACAGTCACTTTACCTCTTGGGTATAAGAACCCCATAGGTTAGTTATTTTCAACAATTTAAAAGATACAAATATGTATAAATGTGACATGATCGGTGTCTCAAATGTAGCGCACATAGCCCTGCGTACAAGTCCGTGTGTTCTTGGCGATATGGAGGCTGTATAACGCCGGGAACACACAGAACTGTGCGCAGGGCTATAGTGCACACCGCATTACTACCGATCCCATCTCATTCCAACTCCAGTAGACTTGTGCGAATCAATAATTGTGCGTGCAAAATTGAATTTGACACTGCATGAAAACCCAATAATTCAGATAAATTCACATTAATGAATACAGGCTTGCTGAATACAAAAAATGGATTCTTGACTGTATTCATCTGTATATGCACTCTTCAGCTAAAATACAGACAATAATCCATGTTAATACAGTAAGTATTATAGGGTTTTTATGCAGTGTGAAAAAATACCTATTCAACCGGTGATGTCTCTTTTGATCTGTTTTGGCACTATTTCAACCCAATAGTTATTGATGTTGTCATTGCGAATGACATAAATGACAGAGCCAGCAAAGATCCGACCCGATCGTGGTTCTGTGGCAGAACTCAAGGTCACGATTAGAGGGCTCTGGCTGTGACCCACATGCACAGGACTATGATGACTGGGCCAACAGCGTACTTAGAGGTGACATACGTGTAGCTTTTAAAGCTTTTGGTAGAAATTTTCAACGTTTTAGAGGATTTCAGTGTGCAATATTGTAGTTTGAACAATAGTGTAGATGTACGATTCAATTTCTGTCACAACATATGAAACACTACCTTGTTTAATTTTGTTCGTAATTCGAAACTGTAGTAGCTTTACTACACTTTTGGTAAATTTGTGACGATTTGAGCAAAGTTTCGCCGATATTGAAGTAAGGACAAAAGGACCCGTCTAAACAACTCGAGAAATATGATTTGTTTTAGGTAACACCATTTTAGTGACTATCTTCAAGTCTAGTAAGTTTGCTTTGAAATGTGACGAAGCCTTCAGATCAGTAGCTATAGTCGGGTCGAATCACTCTTTTGAAGTTTAAGTTTACTTTTTGTCGCAAGCAAGAAACATTTTTTTAGATTAAAAGGTTATAATATTTCCTATACAATAAACATTCGATCGCAAAGATTTTAATACCAATGCCTCTTACCATACAAGAGCATGAAGTTATTATTATAATAAGTTTCGGAATTTCGCTTTCTCATTCGTGATGTGTGTAAATTTCGAAGTCCGAAACTGCTGGTCGATCGATTTTTTATGAATAGCACCCTCTCAAGTTCAGTTATTATAAGTTCTTTCGTTTTGGATTCGAAGTTTATTTAGGCAAGATGCCTTAACGATAATATCATCTCTTTTAATATGTCGTCGTAAACGGACGATGGTCAGTTTCTACAGTGATCCGGTTATATTTCAGTCTGTCTGCATACCTTTGTCATTTTATTTCTATTAAACTTCCGATATCAAAGTTCATATAACTCTAAGTATCAGTCTAATGTTGGTTGTATATACTGTACTTTCCTGTTCTTTGTTGAATTTCTCTATCAAAGTGTTTTATAGTGTACACTAACACAATTCTCAGTGATGTCACAATCTTAAGTCAAATGTGGTCTTGCCTGTGCGAGTGGAAATTTAAGTCAGTATTGACGTTTGAGAGGTTTATCTTGGCAATTACCTTTCTGTGTATTATCTCTGTTACCTGATTATTGAAATTTGGTGTTTGGCATTGGTGAATTTGCTTTTTATCATAAAGTTTTATAACAGGTCTTTCTGATTTATACTTCTGATGTATAAACTCTATATTTGCAAATAAAACCTTTATACGTTGAATTTCAGTTTAGTTTATTCACACCAAACACACACAGCAATGTATTAACGGCTGGGAGAATTTTTCTACATTTGTATCTTTTTACTCCACAATAATTAGTACAGCATTCGTGAATTAACATTGGCCGTAGCTTCCTGCAAGTTCTATAGCTTGTCAAAGTCATTTACACAACAATAGCTGACTGACCGACATTGTCAGACTGTGTTGAGATCAGGAAAATGTTTGTTATGGAATTGGTATGTGGTTTTCTTACTTGTCCCGAAAGGGTGGTAAAGAAGATCCTCTAACAGAAGCCATGACCGCAATTAGATTTTTTTGTTACATACATACACATATAAGAGACCAGCCTTTTCCACCTAGCAGATAAGCTTTCATTGTCATATAAATATGACAAAATGGAAGCTAACTAGGATGTATGTGAACAAAAACTTCCATTCTTCCGTTTGTTTAAATTTTGCAATCCTTTAATGACAAACAACTTATCATACATTCTGGTTACTAAATGTGACTCGATGAGTACGAGTGATGTGAAGTTTTGACATTTGTCAACAGCTACCAAGGGACACAGAACATTATTAATTTTATTTACTTGTCAGCATTTTTTCCTTCGGTCCTCTAAATTATTCATGGTTATACAGCCTTTAGGGTAGAACACACCGTCTAACAGTACTGTAGATTTCCCATAACTCATTATGATTTGTATCCTCAGAGATTCCTCAGTTACGTCTACCATGTCTCCCATGTGTAGACAAAGTCACAGACTAGTTGTAAAAAAAATTGAAAACGTACTTTTAAGCACATCATTCTTTTCAATTCTCATTTAAAAAGATTTGAAATATTATGCATAATTGAGAGGAGATTTTGTACAACTTTCCACTGATTGTGTCTTCAGCCATACAGAATAATGTGATGGAAAGTAGGGAGACTAGTTGCACCTGTTTTATGAAATAAAAGGAGATCGATTTTTTCCAATGGAAGTGACAAAGGACATTTTCATGGCAAGCTTTCTCAGAGAATGACCCCTTCAGTTCGTCATAACTTGCTGCCCAAAAAATATGGCATTTGTAGTACCTAATGAATGTGACTTTTATGGTTGTTTAGTGGTTATTTTGAACCTTTCACTGAAATATCTAAACGTGCTTTCACTAGATATTATTTGACAATTATTCTGATGCTGCACATTAGTGCTTACATGCAGAACTGAAAAAGTCATTAGAAAAGTAACCTTCGATGATACAAATCAAAGAGAATTGTGGATAATTTATTGTACTGTGTATCTGGACAGATGCTTGAACTCCAATTTTCATAATTCTTTTCTGGGCTACTTCACCGGACTGGTCCTGTGTGGTCAAGCGGTCTTTCTGTATAGTCCCTACACGGAGGGACTGTGATCAAAACATCGCGTCTATGTCCCCTTAATCATTATTTTTTTCCTTACCCTACTAATACCTCTTAGACTAATTACTCATGGAGAAAATAAACCATTTCGTTACAAGTGTGCATTTAATTGTGCTACGCCAACCTTTTCAATCATAATATTTCAACTCTTTTCAACTTTTTTCCTTTAAATAACTAAGTTTTTACTCACCTCACCTCACCTCACCTACTGACGTTATTGTCTTAACACATACTGTAAGTAGATTGGTAAAACTTACATCTTTAAGTTTGCTAGTATTGTATGTTGCCATCATAACAGTACTAGTAAGCGAATAATGTTAATGGAGTAAATTTTCAAGACCAAAACCATTGTTGTCAAAGCTGTTCCGAAACGTAGCGTACTGTCTACTTATTATAAACTTTCGTCTTATCTCTACAATCTCTTTAAAATTTCTTCTACACATCCGAGTCCGTACGTTCCTGTGTACGAAGAAAGTCTACCACGGCAGTGAGTACGTCTAATGACAGTGCATCTAAAACAAGCCGATAGCAAATATAACCATACTGTTTCCCTATGCCGCTGACCGTGTCAACATCCAGTGTTTAATAAACATATGAAACTACGATCTAAACCTAGAACTGGTGGCGAGCACGAACTAATCTGTTTTGATTGGCTGCGGTAATTTGCATTCCTCCAACGACCGGCTTTCAAATTTATTCGCACGCTTTCCACAACTGCAGATCGACTGGTCGCAATAATTTAAAAACGTATCAGTTCTCTAACAGCTTCTTTGCGTATAGCTGTACACCATTCCGGAACAGAGCCTAACGCTTTTGCACCGTTTCTTTTTGCACATACATCGGAAATCTGGGCAATCCTTTAATCAACATACGTTTATACTTAGGGACTGGACGTAAATTAGCAGGGGGGAGGGCCGGGGGGATTTCGTAAGAGAGTGACCAAAAATTTATGACCCTCCCCAAAAGCAATCCTGAAAAATTTATGACCCTCCCCAAAGCAAGGCTGAAAAATTTGTGACCCTCCCCCAGTTTCAAAAAAATAGAATATTACAAATTGATCGAATCTTCAACGATCAAAAATTGAGGTGGGGATTTACAACACAGGGCAATATAGATGGATACCAGCAAGGGATTTGCTTCTGCTTGTGACAATAACAAGTCTAGATATGGATGTCAGCCTTACCTAAGAATACTTTCAATGACATGGTGTCAGTCCCATTTGACCAGCATGGGTAAAACTAATCTTGTAGAAAAAATCTTGATAATTCTATGCTACAGATTTTTCAGCACTCTTAATAAAAGGGAAACCCCTGATTTCTCTGCCTACACAATATGCATTTTGATTGTTATGATAATGGACAGTTTTAATATACTGTTTAACTCTTACACTGTTTAAACTTAGTAAACCAATCACCAGATAAAGGAGTACTGGTATTCTTGTTTCCAGTGTGGTATGGGTGGATTGTTCTGGGGAACACCATAGGATAAACTCTATGATTAAATTAATTCATTGTTTGATTTTCTGCACAAGTTTGATGAAATGCTCTATTTTCCACTTTGTCAGCACACTTGCAAATGTGGAACAAACCACAAAAAAAAACAGTTTAAGACTTCACTGGACACAAAAAATGACACCACTGCTCAAGTGTCATCAAGCTTAGGCTGACAAGCTGAATCAATACAGAGCATATCATGCTAAAATACAGCAGCTAATACTGAAAAATTCTGAAATCTTATGAATTTATATAACTCTGACCTGCAAAGTAAACAACAAAACCAACATCTTGTCCATACACCATTGTTTCAAATTTCAGTGACTGACAGGCAAAACTAACAAAACAGCAAACATGGAATTTAGCCATTTTCATTGGCCATTAAAGGGACAAAGTCACTCATTTTTGACAAAATTTGGGTCATTTTAATTTCCGTTGAATATATATGCTTTTCTGGTGCTCACTGAAATGGGCTTAATTGCAATCTCTGGTTGTCACAGCTCAACTCATATGCATGCATGGATATAACATGTGGTCACTTAATAATTTAATTTAAGGTATGTACCAACAATTGTCACAGTAAATTTCACATGTTTATGTGCCTTATAAAAAGTGAGAATTGAATTGCAATAACCAGCATCCATGGCCAGAAGTCGGAATTTTTTCATTTTAGACATTTTTACATTTTAGTAGTGCATGTTTGACATGTTAGGTCGGAACTAACGTGACCAAAAAAGCCAAACGTGCAAACCTATCATGTATCGTGAAGACCCAACATATCCGCACCTATCGTTTCTAAAATGTCTAACGTGTATGTCAGGTCGGAACTAACGTGCCTAAAATGCAAAACGTGCAAACCTATCGTGTATCGTGCAGACCTAACGTTAAAGAACCTATAACATGTATAGCATTTTAGAGCGTACAAATAAGTCCTATTCTATCATGCCAATCATGCAAACCTATCGTGTATCGTGCACGCCAAACATGGATGCACCTATCGTGTCTAAAAGTGTCTAACGTCTGTAACGTGTATATCATGACTACGACTGTGGTACCATTATCTGGACGTACACGTTGGACATTTTAGACACGTTAGGTCCGTACACGTTGGGTCAGCACGTTACACGATAAGTTTGCATGATTGGTATGATAGATTTTGACTCGTGGACAACCTAAAATGACATGCACGTTAGACATTTTAGACACGTTAGCTCCGTAAATCTTAAGTCGGCAAATTATACGATACGTCTCAAGATTCACGTGATGGCCTACAAACACGGTGAGGTCTAACTCTATCATGCCAATCGTGCAAACCTATCTTGTATCGTGCAGACCTAACGTGTACGGACCTAACGTGTCTAAAATGTCTAACGTGTATGTCATTTTATGTTTTCATCATGAGTCAAAATCTATCAATGCCAATCGTGCAAACCTATCGTGTATCGTGCAAACCTAATGTGTACGGACCTAACGTGTCTAAAATGTCTAACGTGCATGTCATTTTGGGTTCAAAATCTATCATGCCAATCGTGCAAACCTATCGTGTATCGTGCAAGCCTAACGTGTACGGACCTAACGTGTCTAAAATGTCTAACGTGCATGTCATTTTGGGTTCAAACTCTATCATGCCAATCGTGCAAACCTATCGTGTATCGTGCAAACCTAACGTGTATGGACCTAACGTGTCTAAAATGTCTTACATGTATGTCATTTTAGGTTTTCATCATCACCCTAGTCAAAATCTATCATGCCAATCATGCAAACCTATCGTGTATCGTGCAAACTTACGTGTACGTGTACGGACCTAACCTGTATAAAATGTCTAACATGTATGTCATTCTAGGTTTTCATCATGAGTCATAATCTGTCATGCCAATCGTGCAAACCTATCGTGTATCGTGCAAACCTAACATGTACGGACCTAACGTGTCTAAAATGTCTAACGTGTATGTCATTTTAGGTTCTCCACATGACTCCAATTTCTATCATGCCAATCATGCAAACCTATCGTGTATCGTGCAAACCTAACGTGTACGGACCTAACGTGTCTAAAATGTCTAACGTGCAGACTTTTACAGTGTTTAGTCATGCACGTTTGCCTTACACGTTTGGGTTCTATAATGTACAATGGCATACAACTCCCCATTGCACGATAGCTTCAACAATGTGAAACGTGCATTTTTACCAACTACTGGCCATAGCTCATAACGAGAGAGTGAGCATATTTCAGTGAGAATAATCTATCAAAAGAAATTTAAATGGCAAAATAATGTCAATAATGAGCAACTTTGTCCCTTTAACTTGGTACATATCTAGTAGAGATTCTTTTAATTCAAGTGTCAAGCAGCATGACCATTGCACTGTTGAAGTATTAAAATGGTGGCAATGAATATTTTTAGAATTGGTGCATTGACAAGATAGTACTGTAAAATGTTGACAAAAATAGCTTTGTCTAAAGTATCATAATATTAGCCATTTCTGAACAGGGATGTAAGATTACACCACCATGTGAACTCACAAATATTTCCAATATGAAAGTGCAGTCCTCTGCTGAGTGCCAAATCATGTATGTTGTACCCCATGGAGGCACAGGTGTCCGGAGTTGCCGGTGTACATGCATAGAGCCCCTTCTCTCTACTACACAGCAACTCCACGGACCTGTGCATGGAGGTAGACACCTAGCATAGCATTATGTGAAAAAGTTAAAGTCTTGGTACTAGATGACCACTAAACAAGATTGGCAGTCCGCTTGTTTCAAAGCTATTTAAAAACTTTCTTCTGGGCCTATTTCACATCATACTTGACCCTCTGCACTTGACCTGCAAGTTTGGTACGTACACATGTACATGTATTCTGGAAAATGACAGTAATTTCAACGTCATTTTAAGTCAGAGATTCGTCATGTAAGTCATTAATTTCACTCCATTATTTCTGTCCGTTCTTCCTGACTGTCAACATTGATTGAGGTCTAAGTATTGAAAGTACTTAATTTAATGATGATTTTCACAAATATGTTTCACTTACAACTTGACAAAATTGTCACTACTTCCAAGTGTGACTGTGAACATCATTCTAAAAATATTCAAATACCTTCAACGCATACAAGTTTGTTTACAAGTTTCGCGCTGTACCAAGAAGTTCTCTGGACGTACACTGTACATTTTAGCCTATCATTTTCAGGAAATAAAGGTCTGTATGTTTAAATGATTGACTTATTGGCTTATGAAAAATATAATATGTAACAGGTCTGACCTGAGAGCGAGCGCAGCGTAGGGTATATCGTCATTGATGTTTTCAGGCAAAAGCATGCTAATTTCTGTGTACTTTGATGCATGATGCCATTGAGGTTGCTATTGTTGTGAATTGTTTTCTAGAATAACATTTATAGCAATTTAACTCGGAAATGCCAAGTTCACTAGCGAAAATTATTTAAAACTGGTAAATTATATGATTCCGATCAGTTTATTATATTAAACAGGGGCGGGAACAGGGGCAGTCTAATGTAAAACACGTACTTGATATTCCCGTCGGTAGCTGACGAGCGTAAAGTTGGCGTCATACTCATCCTCATCCTCAGCCTCAGGCAGGAGGGGTCACGCGAAAATGAGGATGAGGATGACGCTACAGCGTCAGCTTCACCGGCGTCAGATCCGATTATTCCCGAATGCGTCTAATGGAATAGTAAGTGTAAAAACGACTTTAAAAATGTGCTCCAAGTTTCATATCACTGTAAATGTTAATCAGAACACAGTTTGGTTTGTATTTTATAATATTTAGTAAACTCTCTGCTTCTCACGATGTAGTTACAATGCAACATTCTTAGCCCTTAATTTCAATTTAAAGTTCAAAGGTGGCGTTGACTTTTCAGGCCTCAAGTCATAGTTCTGCAAGTTAATTATTTTATATATCCTCTGAGTAATTAGGGCTTTCATATCGCCTCTCATAGTGGCGATTTTTACAAATTTCGGACCATGTGTACCTTTTTGCACCAATTTTTGGAAAATCTTAACGCAAGAGTTGAGAGGATACCAACAAACACATCCACGGAGCCATGGACTGAAAATTACGTACATTTCCAAAAAACTAGCCTGTATGAGATATTTTAACTGTTAAAAATTACCTGCGAACCAGTTTTACGATTCAAAAGAAAGTTGAGAAAGAATAGAGTTGTTATTTTCTATGGAAGACGGGTCACGACATGCGACATGCGACCTGCGACATGTGACTTAGTTTACC
>LD378686.1:7167-18686 GCA_001465055.1 Ptychodera flava | reverse complement strand
AGCTAACCGCCTACTTTTCTGAATTTTCCGCCTACTTCAAAAATTTTTGAGAACCCTGTCATTGATAGCCAGCTGTTGACTAGAATCTGTTGATACATGTCAGCTGGGACGACATGGATATAATTGTTACTATGCAGAAGATTACCATAAAAGATGTTTATTTACTTTTCTGAATATTTTCCTTTTAATTCTTAACGTCATTCCAAAATTCATTGTGTGCACTGACCCTTGCAGGATGCTGATATGCACAAGGCACAGCTGATCGAAATCAACCTTCCTCTGGTAAGTCCAGCTTTGGTATCCAAACCCTAATGCAGCGACCTTTGACCTAAAACATAGAGACAGATACAACTTACAAGGCAAAATAAGTCAATTGATTACTGATGTTATTGAAGTAGTTACTGGTTAAAAATTGGTGAAAGCTGATCATATTACGCTACCAGCTGTTCTTTAAAGTTGAAAACTCAAACAACATTTGCATCATTTGTTTTAATGCTGTATTACATTTCAAGAATTCTGATTCTACAGTTTTTAGACATTAATTAAATGGTAGTTACTGTGAAATGATCACAAGTTTGAAGCTACAAATATTTAATGCATATTTCATTTGGTATTACAGTAATCATAAGGCTTATTTTGTAGCCAATGGTAGTTTAAAAGTCTCTGACTTGTCAGTATCAATGTTGATATCTGTGTCATTTACACATGTTTATGTATCAGTCTATGTAATTTAATGCTATCTATATGTAACAAGGTAATTTCTTGCCTTCATAAAATCCAAAATGATAATCAGACATCGACCAGTGTCACAGTCTTTTGAATGTAATGAAGTACAGTACCACACCTACCTTTTCTCAAGCTTTCTTGCAAAAATATTTGAATGTATGTCCAATACACTTTCACTAGGTCGATAAAGCCATCCAGGTGGTAAGGAGCGCAGTAGCCAATCAGATTGACTGGAGTGAGATATGGGATATCGTCAAAGAAGCACAGAGTCAAGGAGATCCTGTGGCCCAGTCCATAAAATCATTAAAACTTGATAAAAATCACATCACACTTCTACTTACGTGAGTTTGAATGCATTCATATTTTCACTTTGATTTTCAAAATATATCCTATGCCCTGAAATCAAATTTTGTCATCAGAAATGTGCATGCCATCTCAATGTTGTATTATTATGTCAGTTTCATTGATAGAAGATAATGGATAATTTTGTAAAATCAAATAAATTACAGTAACTAAATAAATTATATCTAGCAATATAAATTTCAGAATTTCAGGACAGGGCTCACAATATGTCATATTTCATGCTTTTTGTGATTATTTTTGTCATCAGAGATCCATTTAGCGGTTCAGATAGTGATGAAGATGATGATGATGAAGCTGCCAATGACAAGGACAGAAAGCAGAAGAGCAATAAAGGAATCAAAATTGACATTGATTTGGATTTATCAGCTTATGCAAATGCCAGAAGGTAAAGTGAAATTTTCTGCACATTTCCAGTAGGTTATGCGCCATTGCAGTGTACAGGAGTACACTGTAATAGGAGCGGGGCAGGATGACCCCATTCAAAGCTTCCAGTGAATGCATTCTGGAACAAGGCATCTCAGCATGTATTGTTTGAGTCTATGTAACATTAATGGTCAGTAGTATGCATGCCTGAACAAGTGAAAAACAGTTTCAAATAGAAGATAGAATTTTGTTTCATATTTATCCTGAAGTATAGAAAATAATGTTTTGTTGGAATGTCTCCATTTGTGGCTGCAGGGAGGTGGCACACTCCGACTGATTTCAATTTTTACTGTGTTTTTCTCATCAGGTACTATGATCACAAAAAACAGTCTGGTAAAAAGGAACAGAAGACAATCGATGCATCAGAGAAGGTCTGTATAACAAAATGTAAATTTGATAATACTTCAATTAATTTGTAAGACATTGTGATTACATATCTTGGGCATCTTGAAGACAATATTTCCACCCCTAACAATTGTGTAAAGTGGCTCAATCCAGAAAAAAAAATGCTATTGTGTTACAAGATATAGATGTGAGCACAATGTCAACGTGGAGAGAATTGAATTTTATTGGAATGAATTCTGATACAGTATCTCTGTTGATGTCACAGGCTTTAAAGTCAGCTGAGGCGAAAACCAAACAGACTTTGAAAGATGTCGCCATAGTTACAAGGATAAACAAAGCAAGGAAAACATACTGGTTCGTAATTGCTGTATATTTTGCAATGTCCATTCATTGTAAAGGATAGGTGTCACTGAGGTCAAATCTTGAGATTTCTGTGAGTGTAACAAAATGATTGCTTCACCAACACAGTTCTTGTTGGCAATAATACTGTCACTTTTTCTGACAAAGCTCATCTAAAACTTCCATTTTCAGAAGTTTATGTGAAACAATATCAGACTAATCCAGCAACTACCGGGGTAAATGTCAGAGAGACTATCACAGGGATGCGTACTTTGTCTTTTGATCTTGAAAGAATCTGTAAAAATGCCCAGTAGTAGATGTTAGAAAGGCTAATAATCTTTGGTGATTTATTAATACCATTGTTAACAACACTCTTAAGGAGTAAACAGGGAACATTTATGTCAAAGAAAGTTCCTTCTTACAAAAGAATGTATATTTCCCTGTTATATGTCATATATTTTTTTGTAACAATTATATTAGGCATGAATAGAAACTTCATGTACATATTCAATAAAAATAATTGAAATGATGGTTTTTATAATATTTCTAACTCTAATCCAACATGCTTGATTTCAAACAATCAATCATGTGGGATTAAAGTTTTCGTTATTTGGAGAATTATCATTAATTTCTTTCCTTTTAGGTTTGAAAAATTTCTTTGGTTCATAAGTTCTGAAAATTATCTTGTAATTGGAGGACGGGACCAGCAGCAGAATGAAGTGGTGGTCAGAAAGTATTTGAATAAAGGTAATGATTACTGGGTTTGGTGTCTTCTATTTTGTTTGCTAGGGTCAGTCCACAATCTTTAAAATACAAAATAAATATCATGTAAAATAACCAAACCTCAGAAATGCCAGTTTACCAAAACAGTGAAATGTTGAACATTTTAGACCTCAAACTTGGCAAAATCACTTTCAAAACACAAAATCTTGGGTGATGTGTGACATTTGTAGATAAGACCTGTTCATTCAATAGACTTGGTTGTCCGTTACTCACTCAACCACAGACAAAAATACAATGTCATAAACAATTTTGCAGTGGCGTTAGAGTATTAACTTAGTTTTTGTCTAGTTTTTGTCAACTTAACTTGAAGCAGTATTTCGTGAAATGCTTAAAGTAAATTTTTTCACAGCCTGGAAAATTATACAAAACAGAAAAATAAGTTACTTGTTTTTCAGTTTAATCGTAGTAAGTACCTACCTAGCAGTAATCCCAGTTCCTACCATGCTACTAAGATCTTACTGTATGTTGGTTTTGATATTTTGGTTTGATTTTTTTCAGGTGATGTGTACGTTCATGCAGATCTCCACGGTGCTAGCAGTGTTATCATTAAAAATCCCTCAGGTGAGATCCTGACACAGTCACAATGGTGTTTATCAAATCAACAATGACTGTAAATTTTAATTTTTTCACTAGTTCATTGCTGATTTGAAAGGGAAAACTTTATTTGCCAGGAATCACCATATTAACATTGACTACTGTTGAACTTGTCATTTTGACGATTTTGTATGAAACAGTGACTTGTGATAAAATGAACGTTTTGAAAATCTTCTCATGTTCTGAATTACATGGTGAGAGATTAGCTATCATGAAATATACAAATGTAAAAAACAGTGATTATAGTGTTTTTACGAGTGCTAAGTTTTTCCTTAAAAATAAAAACTGGTTCTTAATCATGATAGGTGAAGCCGTTCCACCAAAGACTTTGAATGAGGCGGGTACCATGGCGATATGTTACAGTGCAGCATGGGATGCCAAAGTAGTGACCAGTGCATGGTGGGTCTATCATCATCAGGTGAGAAATTCTGTGAATTGACATAATGTTAAATTCTGTGAACTTATGTGATTTAAAATGATGTGAATTGACATGATTTGAAGTCATGTGGATTTACATGATTTGAAATAATATAGACTTACATGATTTGAAATTTGAAATTGTATAAATTGACATGATTTGAAAATCTGTTATCTGATGACATGATTTAAAATCATGCAAATTTTACCATGTTTGAAATTATGTTGATTTACATGATTTGAAATTTTTGGATTTAAATGATTTGAAATCACATGGAATTACATAATTTGAAACTATATAACTTGACATGATATGAAAGCATGTACAGTGAGATGATTTGAAATCATTTGCACTGTGAAGTGCCTGCGAAGAAAAGTGAATATTTGAAACTCTGATAAATCCAATAGTCCTGTACTTGACTGTACTCATCACGTGATCCGACACTTCAATTTTCGTCCCGATGTGAATATTTTGTCACATTCCATTCCCTACTTGGTATTTGCCTAACATCACTCATAGTGGAGTTACTGTGTGTATATTTTTCACAAAGAACTTTGGAAATATATCTTTGATTGAAAGCAATTAATTACCCAATCACATGACATTATCAATATTACTTCCTCATCAGGTTTCCAAAACTGCACCTACAGGAGAATATCTGACCACCGGTAGTTTTATGGTCCGAGGTAAGAAAACACTCAGATCTGTATATATCACATGATTTATTGTGTCATATAGATTACCTGTTATTGTCAAAGCCCAGTTGTTAAGTATTTTAGCTACATACCAGTTGTGCTAAATATTCAAGACCCATTGACCCTCCTAGGAGCCTACACACAGCCATAATGCAGTTATGCAAGCAAACAGTCGGACCAGAAAGGATTGAGCAAATGTTTGTTCTCATGAAAAATTGTGGATCTAGCTGTTATCATTAAAACTCTGCCACATCAAAGACACCAGACTGCCATGTCACCAAATCAGATGCCCATGGTACAAGACAATGACATAGATACATGAAAGTTATAATACGCTTTGCAGTAGAGCCCTCCACATAAAACATTACTGCTATGTTAACCACAGGCTGAAACTTCAGATACAGACTTTAAGTACAGTAGCATGTGTATAATTTATTGACTTGGCTCTTATGTAAGTTATAAATGAATAAAATTCTACCTGGGTCAATTCAATCCATAAATAAAGTGTAATTACGTCGATGTGGTTTCTCTTTATGATAAGCTAGGGTATAGTTCACCAACTAGGGTAGGATCACTTCAACAAACTAGAGGATTCAGAATTTACATAGACTAATTCATTTAATGGTTTTATCAACTTTACCATGTGAATTATATGTGTACTTGAAACAATAAAACATGAATACCTTTAAAATGACAAAAGGAGGCATCACGGGTCACTGGCTAGAGCAGTGGACTCACAATCAAAGGATGGTGAGTTCGAGCCCCAGCATGGCTGTGGTGTTGTGTCCTTGAGCAAGGCACTTTATTCCTCATTGTTTCTCCCCACCCAGGAGTGATGGGTACCTGGTAGGACAGAGTTTGTTATGTGTGTGTTTAGCTCTGCTGCGCTTATTGGCTGCACATGTGAGCTGTTGTTTGCTCCCCAGGGAGTTGAGTGGTATCATATTAGGTCCAGTGACCAGGGGTAATAATAATTGTAAAGCGCCTTGATCACATGTACTTGTGGATATGTGCGCTATATAAGAACCCAATATTATTATTATTATTATTAAAACATTCTTGTCGAATTTCTGTTTGTTGTCAGATTTGTGATGACCTATACATGATTTAATCCTTTCAAGCTAAATCAATAAAGTTTGAAAACTTGATTTTGACTTCCAGGGAAGAAAAATTACCTTCCACCGTCTTATTTGATGATGGGTTTTGGCTTTGTGTTCAAAGTAAGTATAAAAATTTTGCTGTTTTACATTACTTACATGTAAATAGATTGTGCACAAATAAGAAAAACAGCCTCAGTTTGTTGTAACTTTCAAATAAAATTTGAATAAGTCTACTCATCCATTTTAAAGCTGTACCTGTGATATGTGGAAACAAAACTTTCTAATTTGGTCATGAAAAGTTACTAGTGTTCATCAAGAATGATTTGTTTTGGTTTTGAACCGTGTAAGTGTTGACATCACAGTGCATAACCTGTCCCATATCTCAAATGATAGAGCCTGAAGACCTCCAACGTAAAAATCACAGATTTACCAAATTTTTTACTTTTTGTCCTCACAGGTTGATGATGATGATTTATGGAGACACAAAGATGAGAGAAAATTGAAAACAAATGAAGACGATATGTCATCTATCGCAGACAGTCAAACTGTAAGTACAAACATAATAAGCAAGCATAATACGGACATTGAGTCAATTATTGTGTATATTTAGTGTATTTATTAGTGAGTGGTATTCATATTAAGACCATTTGCATGAAGTCTTTAGAGATGTGTACGGGTAGCTAGCGTTACATGTGGTGGTCCCCAGTTTCAATATCAAGGTAAATCCAGTTGTCTTGTATTGCATTTTTGAAGCCCAGTATTCATGCATTATGGTAAGATTGAATGAGTGTCTATTGGTCCCTCAGGCCAGATGACTTGAAACAAACATGGTGATTTCAGATCTCCAATCATTGATTGTACTTTCCCAAATCTTAGTCAATCAGATTTCACTTTAGTACGTACCATCAACCGCTTTATCTGTACATACAAAGAAAATGCCTTCAAGATCAATAAGTGAACCAAAAAATAAAAAAAAGATCAAAAATTGTAAATCCTGCTGTGAGTGTTCTGCTTACTGTAAGTGAGATTTTACAGCTCTTTTGCATGTAGAGTTCTCCTGACATTGTAACCCACAGCAAGTACCTCATGAATACATCATGCAGAAAACAAATTAAAGTAAGCATTTTTCAAAGAAACACCAACTGCATCCGTCATAATAGACAGAATGATAACATCAGCCCATTCTCTTCACAGACTACTGAAGGTGAAGAGATAAGTATCCCAAATGATGATAGCGATGATGATGATGATAAGGAGGATGAGGAAGGTGGGAGTGATGAAGAAGAGAAAAAATCATCACATCCAGGTGAGATATCATTCAGTTTTTATGTTCTTATATTAATGTACGAATAGGGATTTTGGGATTTTTCACGGTATTTATCAGAACTTAATTGAAACAGTGTTGGTGGCGATTGTATGTGTTCTATGAAATACAGCACAGGATACATGACAGTGACTACTGCAGACTGAAATTTTGACATTTTTTTTTCCTTTTTGCACCTGTGTTTATTGCTAAAATTCATGGTGTGATCCCTTGACATGGAATTTCTGTAGCTTCAATCATAGCAACCATGCTAGCAAAGAATCAATTCATCTCAACACTTCAAGAGTTATACCAACTGTCTTACAAAAAAATACATGTTTTCTCAAATGTTAATTTTTGCATGGTAATGATGGAAAACGGACATCACTATGAATTAGCTACATAATGTGAAATTACAGTCAGGCGGAACTCCATGATTAAAATTAACTGTATGACAAGCAAGTATTCAAACTTTAAATATCTATTGCCACTTTGAAATTTGATAGATCTTTCACAAGAGGATGCACAAGAGATTTTGGACGAGCATAGTATGGAGGATGAGACGGTAGAAAATGATGCACAGATTGGAGGTGATGATATGGCTAGTGTTGTGAAAACAGAAGATAGTTCAGACAAGACAGAAGAGCAAGATGAAGATGGCGAAGATGAGACTGTGAAAGAGGAAGAAGATGATGATGAGGATGGAGGGTACTACCCGGACACTACCATTCAATTACAACATATTCAAGGAGACAAGTAAGTCATAGATCATTGATGCTGATATTTCATTGATGATTTTATCGTATCATTTCAATGTTGTGACAGGGTTAGAAAGTGAAAAGTAAAAATTTGGATGATACAAAACTGAACGTGGAAGTTGGTGTGTGTTAATAGTATTATTAGGGTGACCCTTTTATTTTTTTTTGTTTCTCATCTCCAGAGGAATGCTCGGGCATGGCGGGCGGTCAAAGTAAAAAAAAATACCAAAAAAAATCTGTATTTGTTTCAGTTCAATGTTCTGTCCATTCGGGCTGTACAATTTTTAAGTACAGAAGAACGTGTACTTGTTTCAGTTATAGTAAATGTTCTGTCCATTCAGTCACTGCAATTTCTTGTCTTTCACTTCAGTGTTCTGTGCTCTCTGTCCTTTCAGTCTGAGTCACTGCAATCTCACAATTTGATGATGGCGGTGCTGTTGCTAGGATGATTGCCTCAGAGGCAGCGCAAATAGAAAAGTTTTTTTATTTACATGTCGCAGCTGAAATTTACAGTCGGTCGGGAGATGAGAAACGCAAAAATAAAAAATGTTGCCCTTACACAGAATTCAAAATCTGAACAATTTTCAGATTTATTGTATATACCTAAAATGCAATCAACTTGTAAAATATTCATTTCATGATCACATATTCTTTGATAGATATGAGTTACAGAAAGCGCCACCGCAGAAAGATGTAGATTTTGAAGAGGATGTCATTTACCTTGGTGATGATCAACCAATCACTTTTAATGATAAGGACAAGGTCAGTACTCTTCAGAAGGTGATAAAAATATTACCATTGCTTCAGCCAAAATTTTTCACTGGTATTTTCTATCACGTGTAGTAGTCTTGTAAAAGACACTTACCAGAGATGCACAGTTAAGAAATGTTGATATTTTCATCAAATTTGGTATCTTCTCACAGAAATGAAAGACCATAGCTAAGAAGTGTCATCAGTAAGACTTTGATAGTTGTCGCAAGCATTGCTGAAGAACATTTTGTTGGAAGCTGTGATTGTGTTATTTATCACATTCTCATTTTGTATATTAATGTTGGAACAGTGCGTACAATTTTTGATCAGAAATATGGCATTGGTTTATTTGTGGATTTTTACACGGATGATTTTGATCTAAACACAGGGTAAAGGAGCAAATAGACGTCATTTGTCAGCAAAAGAGAGAAGGTAAGGTTACTGCCGATTGATATTCTGAATATTTTTTCCTTACATCTGTGTTCTGTGTGTTACATAAAGTGTAAATTTGAAATTGTTGTCCAGCTGAGATTTGATGAAATGTCAGATTTTAAACAAACGTGGAATGTCGCATTTTCATAGAGAAATGAAAAAGCAGAAGAAAAAGGCCGAAGACCATGGCGAAGCTGAGGAAGTGAGTGAGTCCAAGGAAGATGAACAGAGAGACCGAAGGAAAAAGAAAGGACAGCAAAAACAACAGCAACAGCAACAACAACAAACAGATCAACAGCCAAAGAGAGGTCAAAAGGTCAGATATTGCTTTGCACGTTTCATTTTTCTGTAGATGACAACTGATAATCACGATTCATTTCAGAAAGTTCTGTGAATTGCTTGATGACAATCACTGTCAGATAGTGTTGGATACATGCACTCGCCTTGAGGGATTCTTCGCAATCATTCATGATCCTCATCTATTATGTAGAGCACCTGTTTCACATTGAATGGTGAAATGTAAAGTCCAGAATTGTGCCCTCTACAGTTCACATTATCATACCACATTTCAACCATACCGTGCCTCAGGCATGTATCATACAGTTACAGTTGTTTTTCCAAACGTTCTCTTTTCATGACCACAAAGACCAGTTACAATTATATTGTCTGTATAATGGACCAGTAATCGCTTGAAGCCTCATCGACTGCATCTTTTAATAGCCCAGTGCATTTTTAAGTTGGGAAGATAAAACATTTTTCACTGGCAGTCCTTTATGCATTTCAAGTTCATTTAAAGTTGACAGCTGAGCACAGTGTGGCAGCACACACCTTGATGAAAGATTAGTGACTTCATGGCCTAGGAAGATTCTATCATTGTGTGCTCCCTTGAATCGTATAAAGGAGAACAATAACAAACATTTGAAGCGAGTCCACTCAGAATCAGAAACCATTGTTTCTCAATTTTGTACAAATATTACATAATTTCAGGGTCAAATATCGGCATTAAGATTGGATGTACAAAAACTGTCATGCATTTCATAATATATTGCCACTTTCAATGTTCTTTGTTTCAAATGTGAACTCAAATTTGTCTCTGTAATATTTTCACAGTGATTATAAACTTTTTCAATATTTGGTCACACACATGAAACTGCAACCATCCTTCAAACATGATTTAACCACACCGTTTGAATGTGTACCGATGAAACATTTGTGTCTTCATGGCATAGGAAGATTCTGTTTAAATCAAATCATTTTCATCTCTCCATTTCCAGGCAAAGATGAAAAAAATCAAGGAGAAATATGCTGACCAAGATGAAGAAGAAAGACAACTTAAGATGGAAATTCTTGCTGTGAGTAGAAAAATACAGACATTATGTTGTTATTGAGAATGTGTAAATACCTCAGCACATTAGATGTGACATGTTACCATCCTTTTGCTTATCGCTACAATTTCAATTGTTGTAACAGTTGACCTGTATGTAGTGATGAGAAAATCAAGTGACCACAAGAAATTTTTCTGCAATTTTTCTCACATCTTCAGACACTGTTTTGAAGGCAACATGTGTAGCTATGATCATGATTATATCAGTAATTACTCTTCAAGTATTTTGTAAAATGTTGAACACATCAGAAAACATAAAAGATTTTTATAAACCACACCCAGAATGGTGAAAGTGATTGTTCTTTTTTTTGTTTCACGAAGTCTTCAGGAAGTGTAAACGAAGGCAAAGGGAAGAAGGCCAAAAAGAAACAACAGCAGCAATTAAAACAACAACAACAACAACAAAAACAGCAGAAGAAAGGGAAAGGAGGCAGACCATGGAGTGCCATGGACAGCAGTAAAGAAAGGTTACAGAAAATACAGATCAGTGGTGAGTCATTCATCAAAGTCTGTCTTTCATGAATTTGTGTCTGATGAAGTAATGTAGGTACTCATATTGTTTAACATTTTTTATTTCAAAAGAAGCTCTTCTTCAAATAAACTGTGGAGGGGTTTTACTCTCTGCAACACCTCAAAATGGTGTCAGTAAAAAAATCAATAAAAATCATGAAGCCTGTTTTCCGTGCACTTCACATGTGTCCTGCACAAAATATGTGATGTCCAAGGTCATAATTCCATTCTTTCCTTCTTTCAAAGATTCAGGTGGTGGTGGTGAGGAGAATAAAGAAATGGCAAACCAACCAACACAGCCAAAAGATGATGCTGAGGTGAGTGAAAATGGCGACGTTAATCAGTGATGGAAGCTGTAACAATCTGACTCTCATTCTTATCCACTCTCAGAAAACTTTGTCAGAATACCTTGTCATACTTTGTCATTTTTCATGATCAACTTTAATTTCTGTAAATTTTCCAGCGGTGTATTTTCTGTCAATATATGAATTTTTATTAGCTACTATAGACTATAGTCTATAGAAGCTATTGGGATGGGTATCCGTCCGGCGTCCGGCGTCAGTCTGTATGTATGTATGTATGTATGTATGTATGTA
>LD378680.1:0-11589 GCA_001465055.1 Ptychodera flava | reverse complement strand
GTCCAAACTTGGCACAAAGATCAAGCACTATGGCATACATATACATGTCAATTTACTTCGTAACATGTTCCAATATGGCTGCCAGATTGTCATTTTTTCCAATATCGCTGTCAGATGGTCATTTTTGATTTTTTTCATGTCTTTGAGGCTTAATCATATGCAAATATTCTTTAACCAATGTTGTTGAGACTTGGTACAAAGATAAAGTACTATGGCATACATATGCATGTCTACTAATTTTGTGCTATGATCCATATGGTCAATAGACAGCCATTTGATTTAAATTTTGGTGTGATTGTTTTATGTCTTTGAAACATAAACATAGGTCACTGTCCCTTGATGGACTGATTTTGTTCAAATGTGATACGAAGATAAAATACTATGGCTGCATTCTTGTGCACATTAATTTGTTTTATTATATGATCCGAAATAGCTGATTACAACAACATACCCGATCCCATACCATTTCGAAAATTCCACCAAACCATGTGCATAGTATGTGCCATCATGACACTGGAGGCAGTAAGGGCATCGTTATGTGTGATGTAATCAAAAGTTCCTTGAGTGGTCATTACCGGCAGAGATGAGTCACTTATTGAACGCTCCTCAGATTACTTTATTATGCAAGTCACAGGCCTGATGCACCCGTTGCATCAATGTCATTCCACAGCTACCTAGACCACAGCTACCTAGACTCCAAAGATTATAACAAAATGGACAAGCGGGGACTGTGTCATCAACGATGACTTGTTTACTATGCTTATTTATTCATTCATTCATTCATTCATTCATCCATTCATTAATTCATTCATCCATTCATTCATTCATTCATTCATTCATTTATTCATTCACTCATTCATTCATTCATTCATTTCCTTACAGTCTCATTCAAGCTTACACAAAATCCCAAGGATTCAACAAATTTACCGATAACGTATCAAATCAACTGATAATGTATTGGAGCAAGTGATTCATGGGAATAGATTCATAGGGATAGATCTATCCTCGATCGATCGATCAATTCATCGATCATTCGATAGATCGACCGATTGATCGATCAACGTACAGATCTATATTAATCGATCGATATTTCTATCGATTGAATGATTGAATGAATTGATCGATTGCTCGACTAATAGAAAAATCTATCTATCTATCTATCTATCTATCTATCTATCTATCTATCTATCTATTTCGATCGATAGATAGATCGATCGACGTATAGATAAATGAAGAGATAGTGTATCAAGTCAACCGATGATGTAGCCAAGTGAACAATAACGTATCAAATAAACCGATGACGTAATATTAATCAACCAATTATGTATCAAATCAACCAATAGCCTAGCCAAGTCCAACAGTAAAGATTCCAATCAACTGATAATGCATCAAGTCAACAAATAAATTATCAATCGATCGATAAAAACAAATGGAAACTAAAGATAAATGGAAACTAATTGAATATAAATCAGAGTTGTATTTTTCGTTTTTTTTTCAAAATCAATCAGTTCCACCTTCAAAGTTACATATATTTAGACTATACTGTTTAACACTGTGAGTGTCTTTATCGACACACTAAGTTGGGAAGACTTGGAAAAAAGTTTTCTTCATGACTGATTATAAAATTTCGTTACTTACAACGTCAGTATATCAAAATGACAATAAGCCTTTACAAAATAATTGCAATCATACCCATCCGTAGTCCGATAACACTAGGTCAAAATTCGTAATACACTAGTAATAAACATAGACACAAAACAGCACAGAACAGACAGTAAAGCACCGGTACACACTCATGTAACCCTCATTCTGGGACTGAATTACAGGTAAATCTGGACTCACTGCTCAATTGAATTCCTTATAATCAAAATTCATTAATTTTGCAAGTTACTCCTGTAAACAAGCCAAGTCAACAGAGTTGCTTTTTCTTTCCTTTTTATCATTCTGTCGTGATTCACGTCAAGTCACATCTTATTTCAAGTAGGATTACTAAGACATCGCAAAATTATTCGGAGTTTAGTAGTCGTATGTAGTATAGTACTGATAGAAAATACCGCTTATGCCAAGAAAATAAAAAGTTTGTTTGTCCTCGCGCGCATCAATTGAGACCTGCCGCTTCAACCTTCTGCTCATGGGGAAATAAAATGAAAGAAAACCAAAGACGCGACGATAGTGCATAACACCGTGCTGTGTAAAACTGAACTGTAAACAAAATAACTGACACTAACAATGAATTCAGAACTGTACACATATGTCACTGTTATATTAAGCTGTCAAAACTGTGCATTTCTGCACTAAAAGTCAAACCTCAGAACTGTTGCTGTACAAAAATACAAAAGCAACACTGCTGTGCGTTTATCTCTGCGTGCATTCCTATGTCGTTTTCATGTTCTTTGCGCATTCTTGTTGGTTGAACAGAGAAAAAAAAATTGAAGAGCAAAAAATTCCGCATCACCACATCATTTTTGCAATATGTCTAGGATGAGAAACAATCTTATATTTGTAACAATTTATGCTAAACGGACAAATAAATAGAATAAAAAAAATTGAGCAGGAGACAATGTGATAACAAATCGATCTTTAGATCTATTTATCAATTTATCCATTGACCCATTTATAGAATCGATCGATCGACCTATCGATGCATGATCTATCTTTTTATCGAATGGATAGATCCTTCGTTCTATCAATCGATCTGCCCATCAATTTATCTATCGATCGATCAGTCGATCGATCGACCGACCATCTAACAAACATCGACAGATAGATCGATCGATCGACCAATCGATTGAGTGATCGATTTATCTCTCGATACATTGATCGACATATCTACCTATCTACCTACCTACCTACCCATCTATATATCTATCTATCTATCTTTCTATCTATCTATCTATCTATCTTTCTATCTATCTATCTATCTATCTATCTATCTATCTATCTATCTAATATTTATCGATCTATAATTTAATCGATATTTCGCTCCCCATGAATCGCTTAATCGGATATTATCAGTTAATTGATACGTTATTGTTTGTTTTGATGCGGTATTGGTTGACTTTTCTATGTTATTAGTTGATTTAATCCGTTATTGGTGCATTGATTCGTTATCGGTAAATTTGTTGATACATTATCGGTTAAGAAAAATTACTACGTTATCGGTTAGAAAAATTTACTACGTTATCGGTTCGTTACTACGTTATCGGTTGATTTACTTTGTTATCGGTAAAATTTTACTACGTTATCGGGTTTGATATGTTATCGGTCAGTTACGGCAGTTACGGCGTTATCGGTTGTAACACGCCCCCAACGACTGCCGAAAGAGAAGTGATCCTGAGGGTTAAAGTTCACGCTGTTGGGTCTGTCACCTTCACTGTTTACCAGCCGCTCGCAGTCTTGCAGTCAACATTACGAAGACCACCATGGCAAGTAAAATCCTTACGAATTCAAATTTGCAAAGGAAGATTATGGTAGACTCACTTTTTTATCAGGTAGGTACATGTAGACGTCCAAAGCAGTAAAGGATTTACAATTTCTCGCCGGAGTGAGCTGCAGCCACAGGCGCTCCTTAGCTGGGTAGTCTGCTAAGGAGATCAATTTTCGGATCGATCTATGGATCCCGTAGTCGATATGCCCGCCACTGCAACCTAAATACTCACCTAATAACTAAATACTCACCTAAATACTCACCTAATAACTAAATACTCACCTAATAACCACATCCTGTGTTGAAATGCTTTACAGCTGACTTCAAAATTGACCATGAGACCATGAAATTGTATTATGCTTTAACTTAAATGGGAACATCGTTTGTTTGTGAGAGGAATTAGTGTTGGCATATCAACTTTCAGTTGGTAGCTGCAAAGAGGAAACCCAGACTGAATCTGATCTAGACAAACTGTGCTCCAGTACAACAGTGCTCTGTTATGTTTTAACCAATTTCATTCAAAATTATAACCGTTTGCATTTTGGTGTATCAAAAAAATGATAAGAGCAAGAGTAAAATCGATGTAGTCAACAATTTTTTGAATTATATCTTATGAGGAAAGACTCCATCACATTACATTGTCAGGTGCAATTATCAGCTAGGTGGTAATATAAGTCAAGCATATAGGAACCAACTCTGCAAAAGTTGGAACATTGTCTGGCAGAAAGTCAGACAAAGTCAAAACAACACCACCCAATGATCCACACACATCCAGACTGGTGTCTGACCTCCTGGTGGACAATGTTTCAACTCTTGCAGACGGGAGTTGATTCCTCTATCACAGCCCAGCTGATAATTGCATGTGATAAACTCTTTCCTCATAAAATGTCATTAAGAAACGGTTGACCACATCGACATTACTGTTGTACCACATCAATTTTTACTGTTGTACCACATCAATATAAGTGTTGTTTTTATCAGTTTTTCAACGTACTAAAATGCAAATATAGTACAGGGAAGAGCTATGATAGTCATTTTTGTTGTATGATATTATCAGCTGTTTTGTAAATTTGGCCCCTCATGTGTTTTGTGAATTCCAAATGATGTATACACACTAGCCTAGATTCCTTATCCGTTCTGCTTGCCTCCGTACCTCCGTCCCCACTACCGTCTAGTCTCGTGAGCAGTATTTCGAGCTGGAGTTGTAAAAACTGCTCATTTGAATGTCGATGGTCACCAACTGAGACCATGACGTCACCAGTTCGTGTACACTCTAAATAGGAGACGTTTGCTGAAGTCATGACCTTTTGTATTGGCCAATGGCAGAAGGGAATTTCTCATGAATATTTAAATTTGTAAAAGCGGAAGTGAACTACGATTTTGCGGGAACGAACCCATTGGCAACTTTCGGCGGGTTTTTTAACCGCAGTTGACAGATATTCGGTGTCTTTCGAATGAAAATATCTCCAAAATGGTCTACACTTTAAAATGGCAGCTTTGGAGCGTGGTACGTGTGAGATTTTTCTCGTTTCATCATTTTGAAGTTAGTCATTGAAATACGCAAATCGCCATCACACTTTCCCGCGATTTTAACGTTGACAGTCGACTAATTTTTGCGGGCGTTTTACGATCGTAGTTCTAGCTTACTTAGTTATTTCTTATATCATTCGTAGGGGCAGAAAACCAGCTTTCTAATAATGCCTAACACTTGGGTCCCACGGATAGGTGCGCAACGGTGCGCGGTTTTGAAAACGGGAAGCATTGTTGACCGCAGGTCGCCTGACTAGTATTGCAGCCGTAAGCCCTGCGTACAGGTCTGTTTTCCCGGCGTTATATCGAACTGTGGACGAAGACATGAAATGACTGGCCATCCGATGGTTACATCAATTGTGCGTCCTCAGATAAAAACGTCTAGAAGACCATATGAAAGTGTCTTCCGTCCATGGCATGAACTTTACGATGTTTAAGTTCCATGATTCTGTTGCTGCGACTCTGTTGTTTTCCTCGATAGGCGGAAGCGAGTACGTCTCATGACGTTATCGACACGGTGATTGGTTCATTTTAGTCACATTGGCGTTTATGGGATATATTTTGAACGTCTCCTATTTTAGAGTGTACACGAACTGGTCACTAGCGTCCCTTTCAAAGTCAATCACTGAAAATGACCCTCTCATGATTGGCCTATGACTTGATTGGGCAAAGCTGCAGTGTCAACACAATTAACATATTTGACGTCATATTAATTAGCTCTGCCCAACCAAGTCATAGGCCAATCATGAGAGGGTCATTTTCAGTGATTGACTTTGAAAGGGACGCTAGTGACGTCATGGTCTCAGTTGGTGACCATTGACATTCAAATGAGCAGTTTTTACAACTCCAGCTCGAAATACTGCTCACGAGACTAGACGGTAGTGGGGACGGAGGTACGGAGGCAAGCGGACGGAAAAGGAATCTAGGCTATATACACACATGCCTAAACTGATTTCTTTCCAACCCAGCATTAACCCTTTCACCCCCAGTTCCCCATATACAGGTCCAACTTTACCATAAAAAACAATGGATTTGGGACAAACCACGGTGGTGAAAGGGTTAAGACAGCATATGATAGCAAACATATGATATGCACATCAATTGTTATTAAAGTAACTGATCCAATGCATTTAATTGACAGTCATTAAATACAAAATCCTGTATGCTGTTACCCTGGCTCAGCATGAATGAAGTTTACTCACACGATTGAAATGTGAACTACCGGTAAAAGCTCACCATGTTAATAAACAGATCAGGAAAGAGACAACACATCAGTTTCTTTGGTACACACAGAATAAGTTCTTTAAAACCTTTTGAATGCAAATGTCAATTTTGTCAACTATGGGAAATATAACCAAGGTAATTTTCTTTTCAAATACTCACAATTTTTTAAATATTTTTCTAAAATTTTGTCCCAAAACAACATTCACTGATGGGTAATGACAATTTAGTCCAAAATTCTCAAAAAAGAACAGAAAAAAAAATTAGGGAAACTTTTGTTCTAGAATTTTAGTGGGAAACATTACAGCACACCGGCAAAATGAATTACCCATAATTCAGTTTGATTTGCACACATGACTTCAGAATTTTTTTAACATTTTCAGTTCTGCCTGAAAGCAATAATATAAAATTGCTGGATAATTGATAAATTATATCTATTTAAAAACTATATACTGTTGATTGACCAATCAGAGTGCTCAATTCAGGGTGTTTTATTTACTCATAAAGCCTTGGTCACCAAATTCCAGAAACGAATGACAGCGCCGTAGTAAAGTACTGTCCAATCAAAAGTGAACATGTCATATTCTGTAGACATCATGGTACGTTTAATATTCAAATTTGGTAACACACAGCGGAAACCAGCTGCAACACAAAATCTGCTGTGCCCTAAGGCATTTATATAATGTGCCCCAGGGCATTTATAGGATGTTCCATTACATTGGAAGGCTATTTCACAAATAAAAGTTTTAATTCATATCCTTAACATGTTACATTGACAAAGGGGACGGTTGACGTAAACACATTGAAAACGAAAATATATCAGTTAGGGGCGATAGTTTTTAAGTTGGATAAAACCCTCGTACTCGGGCTCTTCTGGTATATAAAGTCCAACCCTACGATAAAATGTCTCTGCCTGCGGCCTCGACATTTTATCATGGGTTGGACTTTATATACCAGAAGAGCCCTCGTACTTGGGCTTTATCCTATACTAAAAGTACGTTTAGATGTTTCAGTATAAATTTTAATGAAACCATTAAATAACCATAAAAGTCACATTCTGCAGGTACTACAAATGCCATACTTTTGGGAAGCATGTTATTACAAACTGAAGGGGTCGTTCTCTGTGAAAAATCAGCATGTAAATTTGTTATTTCAATCAGACACAGATTCTTATTAAAGTTTGTTGTTCTACCTATTTCCAGGGTGAAGAATTAATGGAAAAGCTTGGGTGTCAGGTGTTTATCCTTGTCTCAGAAGATGGGATCTGTTCCAGTTTTATGGGAAGTGAAGTCTTCCTGAAAGATTTCTGTTCCTCTGGATTGAGAGTAAAACCAATGGATGTTCTCAAAATGGGGAAAATTATTCAGACACAACCAAACTATTGGATCGCAGAAGACAATGGATGTAGTCAACAAATATTGTACAGAAGTAAACAACAAGAAACAGACAGCCATATTCAAAATAACCAATCTGTAAAATGTGAGATGGTAGAGACATCCCATTGCTTGTATGATACAATCTCCATGACAACTGTTAATGAGAGAGTTGAAATGGATGGTTACTTGGCAACCAATGACATGAACAGTGACTTGATAAATGATAGAAAAGGAGTCAACGATGATTATACAAAACAGGAGCTGGTCTCTGAATCAGATGTTGCAACTTTGGATGAAGAGGAAAGGACAACTGGTGTTTCCATGGAAACTGATGCAAATTGGGAGAATTCTGACACAGAAACAATATCAGATGTGAATGATGAAACAATAAGTACTGTAAGTGGGCATAGCAGTGATATTGCTGCATCACCATGCAACCAAAGTGATGATGACCAAAACTGTGGGAAACCCTTAGACTATGGGGATGGAAAGGTGTCTGAAAAAGTTGACATAAAGACAAAGGAAGTAAACTTAGAAACAAAAGAGGGTGCTGTTGATAAGCAAGACATGCCAAAGAAGAGCAATATGATGAGAAAGCAGAGAAATTTGACAACTCAGGAGTTTAAGAAGACTAGAAAAAAGAGAAAAGGTGATAGCAAAGAAAAAAGGAAGAAAACCACTAGGATGGTTTCTGGAAGAAGACATTATATCCGTCGGAAGATCAGTTCCGAAAAGGATGTTGAACATCACAGAGAAATGGTAAAGAAGGTCTTCACAGAATCAAATGATAATGCTGTATATTTATGTGAAAGATGTGGTTTGTCATTTAAGAGTTCCGGATTATTAGAAGTGCATCAACAGAGAGCAGCTTGCTCTGAAAGGAAATGTCGATTTTGTGGAAAGAAGTTTCCGCACAGAGAGTGGCAAGAACATTTGCTTAATCATCATGTGACAGAATTAATTGTATATGAGTGCCATGTCTGTGAAAAACAGTTCTGGCAACATGCAACTTATTACAATCATGTGAAAGTGCATCAAGTCAACGGAAACCCTTTCACTTGTAATGAGTGTGGAGCCACATTCACATCAATGAAGTCATTGCGCAGTCATAAAGTGATACATGGTAGAGAACTTAAATGCGATTTCTGCGAATATAAGACTTATCATAAATATCAACTAAACATTCACATGAAACGACATAGCGATAGTGAAGCGTTCGACTGTAAATTCTGTGGTAAGCATTTGGTCAGTTCAGGTAGTCTGAGCATGCACATCCAACGATTTCACATTCAGTCGAAATATCAGTGTAAAGATTGTGGGAAGGAGTTTTCATTTCAAAGCATCTTAAATGAACACATAGCACGACATCATCAGGACAACATCAATTGTTTCATCTGTGAAAAGTGCGGTAAAGGTTTTCACACTAAGACACTACTTCATGACCACTTGAGACATACACACAGTGAAAGCCCTGTACAGTGTGAGGTCTGCGGGAAACAATTTAAACACCGCTCAAAGCTTTGGGTGCACTCACGAATTCATAACAAAGCCATGTATCAATCACACCAGTGTGAACTTTGCCCTAGAAAGTTCTTAAGTAGGTCAAATGTCAAAATGCATATGATATCAGCCCATTCTGATGAAAGACCTCATCATTGTCAGCTGTGTGGGTATTCCTGTAAACTTAAAGGTAACTTGACAAAACACATGAAAGTACACAACAGATAGAGGGTCATGTCCAGCAGGGTAAACTTTGTAGGGGAAAGTTCATTAGCAGGCAAAAGGTCAAAGTGCACATAAATCTACCAATTGTTATGAATTGATCGATCATGAGACTACACAACATTTAACCCTTTTCCTGCCAGACAGTATCACTTCCCCATCAGCGAAGTCAGTAAAAAGCGGTATTGAGCATGACGTTTTTTCATCCACTTGGTCTGTTATAGAATCTTTAGTCCTTAAAAATCAATTTTACGGTATTTATGCTTTCAACAGTCTTCAAAATGTTGAATATTATGTTAAAATACACCATATGGAATATGTTGTATTTCATTAATTTTAACCATCTTGACCTGATGGTGAAATATGGACTTGGCGGGAAAAGGGTTAATTTCTTCCAACTTTGACCAAGTATAGCCATGTTTTGCTGAATATTCACGGGTTATGACACTAAGTTACTGCACTCATTGCATGATGTGTTGAGTGACATATTACTGTTTTGATGAGTGTCCCAGCAATGATGCAAAATACAGATTGGTGATGTGTGTATTTCATGATATTGACCAAATTTCACATTGTAAACCCTTGTATCATACACGGAAGTTGACCTTGTTTCTTGTATTCATATGATATTTGTAGCAAAATGCAACTGTCACTTTTGATATTATTTGACAATAGGGCTGTACCATTTCATTTGAGGGGATTCAACCTTTCAATGAGAGTATTTTGTCGTTAATCTATCAAGAGAGGTTTCCACAAAATGAAGGATACTCAATGTATTTACTTTCAGCAGTGGAAATAAAATAAAGGAAGGAAAAGCAAAAATGGTGTTCTGTTTTGTAAAAAAATACCTCAACCCTTCACAACAGGTATGTGCTGTCTCCAGTGTTTTCAATAAATGGTTACGTGTTTATTGTTTAATTATTTGCGAGTCCGGCTTTCTTCTGACGTCCGATATAAAAGAGCCTGCCCCCAAAAGTACGGTAAGTGGTCTGTCAAAAATTGAGGCAAAGTCAAATTAATTTAGTGTTGTTCATTTCATGCATTTTGAGCAGGAGAGTGCATGACTAGCCTTGTACAGTAACCATTTCCAGTGCATCTATGAATGCATTCACTGTATGATCAAGAATATTGTGTTCTTGGACGTTCGCCGGAACCACTACATGTAATATGAATTTATTACCTCAGAAAGAAAATGAGAAGAGTTTCATCCCATGTGTTTTATCAAAATAGTCAAAATGTAGTCAACCATGGATTGCATTTGGGAATTTAGAGGTTTGACGATGTCATGCTATCCATCTCCATACAAGTGATTTGAAATAAACAAAATGATGATGTTATCTTTTTAGCTCATATTTGCTATGTCTATAAATACCAAAAAGACCTTATATGGTGAGTCGGTGGCGTATGTATGTATGTATGTATGTGTGTTTGCATGTATGTTTGTCTGTATGTATGTATGTATGTAAGTATGTATGTATGTGCGGATGTACAGTATGGGTTGCGATGTGACGTTGTTCAAATGAACATGTCAGTGTCAAAAATATGCAAATTAGGTAAGAAAAAAGGGAAATCCTGCAAATGTGCGGAAGTGGTAGCATTAACTGAAACAGCCCACACATCTGAGTCAGAGCTTCTATGACCTTTAACCTATGTGTATGAAGTGTACCTATTATGTGTATGAGTGGTGGCAGTGACTGAAACAGCCAACTCCACTGACCTTGTGTCATTTCCTGTCAATGTTCATTAAGTGATACATATTATTACATACCGTATATTATGTGAATTGGGAAAATACATACTCATATGTTTAAACTCAGACAAGAAAAAATGAAAAAGAACAAAGAAAAATATTTATGAACCTGTGTTTTTTAAAACCTTTATTGTACTTTATGATCAAGATCCAAACTGGGATACGATTTCAATAAAGGCTTACTTTTAAATTACTTTACTTTACTTTACTTTACATATTGGCAGACCTGCTGAAACCATGAAGGACTGTGTTGAAACATTCCTCTGCTAAGCGTGTTCCTAAAGTTGACTTCCAGTACCTAAAGTTTCAGACCTTATTTATTACTTTTATCATTCTTGTTTTTCTGCTTTAAATATTTCTTGATGGACAAACTCAAACAAATTATGAGCTCACTGTCCTTGACGGTATTTTTTACACATTTGTATGATGATACTGATTTAGCAAATATAAACAACACAACAACAACAACAACAACAACAACAACAACAAATAATTGTAGTGTATTTACAAAACCATAAAAGACAACAAATGAGGCTGTTTCAAATTTTATCATGAACAACTCA
>LD378660.1:7833-24903 GCA_001465055.1 Ptychodera flava | reverse complement strand
ATATATATAAACATTCAAAAGCCGTTATATCAACCATAGGTACTTGTTCAACCACAAGAATCATGCAAATGGCACCGAACTTTCAAAACACGTTTGGCAAGGAGGACGACCATTTACCATCAGTTGGTCCATCGTTAACAGGGCACCTGCATACGCTAACGAAGCAAAACGCGGCAACTTGTGCCTCGCTGAGAAAATGCGGTATGGAAGCGGTATAAACCTTGTTTACACAGGAACATGTACAACACCAATAGACAAAGAAAGAAAAATTAGACAAAGGAACATCGTTTGGTACTGTAGCGCCCTTCCCTGTAAAGATATTTAGAAGCGTCCCTCACGTGGCCAAGGCGTGTGAAGGTCATTGACTCAGATCGTACGAGAAGCAGATAAGAGATAGTGTGATAGTTTTAATTAATTATCGGTTAAGATTTCAATGAGAACAATCGAGAGCGAGATAATTCATGGTATGATATTGTTTAATCTTAAGAAACGATCAAAGACTGGCGGGAAAATTACCACGTGATAACCATTGTAATTATGTAAGATTTAGAGACGTATTTAACTTTGTAGAGAACTTACACTAGAAATATTACAGATTAGAGCTGAGACGGTGAAGGACACGGTTACCATCTTGTAATAAAGTATAAAGTTGTGTTACAATTTACATCTTGGTGTGTCAGCAGCTTCAGTAACTGAAAGCATTACTATCCAGACTGTAATTCCCCTAACTACAAGCGTGACAGTACAATCCACCATACGGCAAGAATATCGAAACTAACGTCGGGAAAACCTTCCTCGGGCTGATTGAAAAACACTTCCCAAGCGACTCCAAACTACACGCAATATTCAACAAAAACAACGTCAAAATCAGCTACAGCTGCATGAAAAGCATGAATGTCTTCGATCATCAACTACCAAAACAGGGGAATTGCAACACAACAGAATGATGCTGAGAAGGCCTGCAACTGCCGAAAGAATGAAAACTGCCCCTAGATGGAAACTGCCAAGTGACTTCTGTCATAAAAATACAAAGCCACAGTGAAAGAAGAAAATGAAGACACTAAATGCTACTACGGGCTAACAGAATCAACATGCAAAAGCCGTTACATCAACTACAGGTACTCATTCAACCAGTGGCACAAGAAAAACGCTAACAGCACCGAACTTTTAAAGCACGTATGGAAGCTAAAGCAAGTAGGATGACCATTTACCATCAGCTGGTCCATCGTTGCCAGGGCAACTGCATACAATAACGAAACAAAACGCTGCAACTTGTACCTCGCTGAAAAGATATGTATAATCAACGCAGACAAGAACAGTCTGCTCAATAAAAGGTCAGAACTTGTCTCCAAATGTCGTCACGAAAACAGTTTTAACTTATAATAAAGGGAGGGTGTCGTCGGAACTCTGCTCAAAGATTGCCAGGGACCCATACGACCGATGTAAACACTGTATCTAGGGTACGTAGCGTTTGATTAAAGTTAAAACACGTTTCTCAACAATGAACATTGTAAAATTTAAATGCTGCAGCTATGTTGACGTGATGCATCTAGATACATTGCATGACATACATTGTTTGTAAATAAGAAAGTCGCACACGCGCAGTTCCAACGACACCCGCCTCACGTGATACCACCCAGACAATGGAACTGCAAACTACATACCAATATCTTCACCACCTGTATGCTACTGAGAATTTTATGTAAGCCGGGAGCAAGAATTCCTTAGTTGTCTGATGACAGCATAGAGCGCGAAACTCGGACAACTCAGTTACTTTGTCACTCCAGTCAATGTGAAGTACAAAGCGCTCTGGGGAATGCCCGCATCGCACCCTTTTTCAACAAACGAGTACACCCAACCCCCCCCCCCCTCTCTCTCTCTCTCTCTCTCTCTCTCTCTCTCTCTCTCTCTCTCTCTCTCCATATATAACCGAACCGATCCGAACATTGGCACTACTCCATCGGTATTTAAACATAACGAATGATTTTGTTGACACATCAACAACATCTTTCTCTCCTCTTTTTCTCAGTTCCATCGTACATACAAAGGACAAGGGATTTTATGATCGCCGCCAGCTTCCTTCTTGGCGTCGCCACAACCAGTATCGTCATTTTAATTCCCTGCCTGGTCTGCCGCAGGAAAATAGACACCCCATGCTGTGCAAAATGTACTGCAGGACGGATTGCAGGACTACTTCCCGGGGTATTAATTGTTCTGTCAGGTATGTGTATATATATAAATATATAAATATATATATATATATATATATATATATATATATATATATATATATATATATATATATATATATATATATATATAATCCCATGATATTTTTCTCTGTTTGACATCATCGTATACGAGTGTTTTTCGCGGAGCCGTACAACTTCGAGCCGAAGGCGAGAAGTTGTTCGGCTCCGCGAAAAACACGAAAACATATTTATCACATGAACAGTCTTCTTATTTTTCTTTTGGCGTAGATGGATCAAAATTATCGTAACAAACTGCATAATTTCGTCGCGATTTGTGTTTTACTTACGCGGATTACTTTCATTTAAAGAGTAAAGCGGTCCTTAACCCAGGAGATACTTTCATTCATAAATCCTATCTAGCTGAAATTGGATACATCGAATAGTATCCCCACCAACCAAACGTACGAATTCGGTCACGTGAACGTGTCAATCATTGTCTCGCGCTGTGCCTATACCAAGGCAAGTCGGCTATCGGTAGACATTACTTTCATCGGGCTAGCGACGGATAGTCAGGTATTCAGAGTTACTTAGAATATTTACAAATGGATTAATGAAGTAAATGCAACGACACGATCGAAACAGTAATTCTCACTCTCAGAGATTCCGTGGCGTTTCAAAATATCACACAAGTTTACGACCGTGGCGAGCGCGAAAGATTCCGTTCGATGACACACAGAGTGTACCTCATTGCATGTTTATGGGCACAACGCTCCCGTCACCGGTCTCTGCCATGCCGGTGTCAACTCGTTAATCCCGATCTCGGTCGTCAATGTTTTTGTCTTAAGGACTTTGATGTTTGCAGTGACATATATCTCACCCGTAGATACATCCTAATTTTACTTGACGGAAACTCTGTTTTGAGTGTTGTCTGAGTGAACTTTCGAAGTACATCGGATTCCACAATGCTGCACTGCACAGTTCAACAGCTGATGTGTTCGCTACGGCCTTACGCCACAGGTTTGATTCCGAGCGAGAATTTACGCAATTTATTGTATGATGAAGGAAATTTATCGTTGTTAGTCGAATGACTTTATGCTTGTGCCTCCTATGTCGCTTTCCCGAAGATTATACTATAATCATTTATTTAGTTGAACTTCCGTTGAGGTGTAGATTTCAGGTTTATCGCCAACCGGGATCGCCAGGTACGACGTCCACATTGGGCCTTACGACGCGACCCGACTGGCGCTGTGGCGTTACTAAGCTAAGCCATTAAAATAAAACGATCGGCGCTATTCCCATTCGATTCTCGGGAACAGCTATAAAGTTTTAGCGACTCGAAATTTCGCTGGACATGCCTTCTGTGTTTCCATGTGTGGATTTATCGGGTCACCGTTTTGTAAAAATGCCATGACTGCACGACATCGATCACGACAAATCGGTCTAAGTTCACCCCGCGACCCGCATGTATGAACGGTACCATGCAAGAAAAAAATTCCGGTTGATGACGTACAACAGGAGTAATTCGGATTTCTTGTCCGTCCTGTTCTACGTCACACAGGTGGGAATTTGGGCCAGTTCATGTGATAAATATATATTATTTTCATTAATATTATATTGGGCTCAGCCCTTGGTGTCGCGCCAGGAGTTAAGATTGGCAAAGTTATTTGTATTGATTCATGATAAAATAGAATTAATTGTTACTTGCTATATACATTTGTATGACAACTATGCCCAGTTTCCCTATGATGAAAGCAGTTCATCCACGTACGTACACGACGTCAAACCCTGCTGCAGCAGTGCAGGTATAGATTGCAGGTATTGTGTAAAAATGTTGGATAAAAATTGGCAATTTTTACCATGATAACAGCCTATTGTGTTAAACAAGGGACGTATTATGCCATCATTATCATTGCAATGGTAACCTCACTGCCCACCTTCCATTTGCAAGCTGAAAACTATAGCGTTCCGTCTGAAAACTGGCAATTTTTTAATCTTGTTATTGACACAGGAGGCGCTTTTCTAAAATTCAATCCCGGCATATTTTGCGTATGCCCCCCGTTCAAATGCACGACAGTTTTCTCCCTATTTCTATTTTTTATGCGTCATATTAACGATCTTTTGTACCAGCGACAAGGTGGATAATAAAATTAACTGGCTAATAAAAGCGATATATTTTATAAACGGCATGTTATGAAATAAAAATATGCACGTTTCATATTTGTTTATTTACGAGTACTCAAAAAAACATGGCGGCGCCTATGAAAGTAGGGTACACTTCCGGTTACTCGCATAGTATATTATGAATATGCGCATGCGTAGTCAGTAAGCCGCTGACGCGACTATTAATCATGTATCCGATATCTTTATATTCTTACCCTTATCAATTACTGTGAATACCTACTTACCAGATCCATTCCATCTATATGTTTCAGGTATATTCATTCTTGTTTTTCCATCACTTTACGTCAAGAAATTTGATCATCGTAACTTGTTCGGATATTCTGTGATACTAGGATGGACTGCCGGTGTGTTAGCTGTCTTTGGAGGCCTTTCCATCATGATTGCAAGGTATGTGTAAAGAATGGAGTGTGCCTGTCGCACGACAAATATACATGCCAGGTGGTTTTTAGATGGAACGCTCCTGGAGGCTAGATATTGGGACCCTCAAATTAATCCAATACTTTTCTGGTGTACCATACCATCTGATGGAGCTCATTTTCTAAGAGTAAAAATAATGTTCATCGTCTTTGTTTCTTTTTCCCCAAACATCGAACCTTCATTGAGTTAGCATAATTGATTTCATCATTTAGCATTTTGAATTTCAAATGTTCGCAATTGGGCCCCCTTATACCAAATTTTGCGCCGAGACCCCTCGTTTTTATCCAGATTTGATAAGAGAAAGGTCGGAAGTTTCCTGAACGAAAGTTTGTGCAGGAGTTTAAGACTTGCATTTTTTACTCGGAGGCCGGCGCGTAATACCTTACTCGTCCATGTTCGATGTCTGAATAATTAGTCATCAAGGCCTCTTATATCATTTACATATTCGAAATCCGCGAACTATTCATGAAAACTGTACGCCACGAATGAATACCCAATCGCAGTTCTTAGTTCCCAATATGAAAGGCTTTTATTTTGTCCCCATTATTGAAGAATTGTTGCGGTAAAACAGTTCAATTACACTAAATTTTAGCAAGGCTTAGACGAGTATAAGTAAACTTCCCAGAGAATGATTACTAACCCATCACACGTGATGAGAGAGAATTGCCAATCTTGCTTCCTTCTTTGCCTCCGCCTTAATTTGGAATGGACATTTTTCTTCATTCTCGATGGCTTTTCACTCACTTTCTGCAGTGGTTGCGGTTTTCAGTGGAGTAACTCCCAGTCCGAGTCCTATAGCGCAATAGCGGATCCTGAGAAGGGAAAAGTGCTACGCCGGGACGACAAGGGGCAACAAAGCACCGGGGAAGAATTAACTTTTCCCTAATTACAACGGAATGATTTATTTTGAAGTCAACAAACCAAGGTCAAGAGTCTCAAGATACATTCCATTTAAATGAAAACATAGGATACAAGACCACTAATTAATTTCTTATAGGCCACCACAGTAGCGTTGAGTTCAATTTTCCTATTTTAAAACATTCAGCGTCACGAATCCTCTTAACAGGTGTTAGGTCAATGTCAGCTTGACTACTGATGATTTGTTCATGTGGGCAAGTCCACGGAAATTTTGAGATAGCGATGAAAATAGCGCACTCAGTGGTGGTTTTGACAAAATTCAGGCTTATTTTTATGATTTCTACTCTTCATATTACCACAGAATACTTCAGCCATTATTCACAACAGTCTGCATTTCGATTCAGGCAGAAAAATATCTTTACAAAAATACCTGACGTTAAAGTTCAAACTAAACAAGCATCCAAGCAGGTATCAAAACTTCAAGGTCTGCACTATTTTTCTTCCGAACTATTTTCGTGGTCTTGTGCCATATGAAGTACTTCCAGTGGGGGAATTTCCAATTCTGTTGTCTTGGCGTTTGATCAATGTTCGTTTTCTACTTTAAAAATGCCTTTTTAGCTAGCGTCCTTTTTTATTTAGCCAATTAAGTTCATCTAGGATGCCACTTATTGAAACATTTAGCTATATTTGCCATGGGCAGGATTTCTTTATAGCTAAATTTAAAAACAGAGATTTTGGAATGAAATATTCTAAAAATGTTTACAGCTTATTCATTCAAAGTGGTTTACGGTAATACTTTAATCATGAATTTTTTAACCTGAGTATTTTATTGTGCGTGACATGTTAAATTGAAATATGTAAAAGCATCGTGCCAATGTCTAAATATAGTGACTTTCCGATTGATTACGTCTCTCAAAGCCACGAAAAACGTACATGATTGATGTTGTAAGGCATTGGTGGCGCCAAACAGAATCCTTAACTTTTCGTTCAAGGCTAGATAGACCATCATTAGAAATCTTGCCTTATTTGGTAGCGGTCAGAAAATGACAAAGCGCTGCACCATGAAAGTTAAGAGAACTTAATTGAACTAGCCGCCTGCGCTAAATATATAACACGGTGGAACAAGAAAAAAGTAAAGGCGATATCGAAAACGGGAGTATACATGGCCTGTCATATCCAAGGGAAGTAACGATTATGTTGAAAATCTTGAAGGAGATTTTTCATCTCCCACCAAACACTGTCAAAGATGAGTAGATTATTAAATGGTTGGCGAAAGTAAAAAAAATCTTCTCAATATTTTACTGGAAATAAACATATGAATGGATTACAATGTCGATTGATATGCAAATAAAAAGCATACTGACGTAAGTAATGACGGTTGAAACTAGCACATGTATAAGGCAGTACTTGTTTAGATTAGGCTGTATTTATCTCGATAAGTGAAATTGAGTAATGTGGAAATTTAAACATATATATATATATATATATATATATATATATATATATATATATATATATATATATATATATATATATATATATATATATATATATACAGATGTTCTCACTTATCGAGATGACGGAAGTGAAAGGATTCCTAGGAACACTCTTACATATATGTTTGGGACGTACCATTATATTTGTAGTTGGTGTTAATAATATATGTTTTGTTGGCGACATTTTTAAACCAACTCATAGCGTTTGTTGAACAGTGAAGATTTGTCAGCATTGATAATGTGCAGCTTTTCTGATATACAAAGTTTACATCGCTTCTTATATTAGAGTAGCTCGATGCTCTTTCAATAATTGACCACATAGTGTCAACTGAAGTTCAATTTTAAGCTCCATTAAGTTTATCCTTTTGACGTGTTTTTTCTATCATTGGTGTTCTGTTTGTGCTCTAGAATACAGTTTCTTGTTCTGCTTTAAAACCTGCTTGTGGCATGTCCTTGTGTCCAATGTTTGACTCGTCAACTTTTACAACATCTCTTCGTCTCTAATGCCGAGTGATATTGTTGATATCTCGTCTGTACCGAATTCCATTCCTCAACGAAAAAAGACATTTTATTTAAATTAACAAAATGCTAGACGTCTACAAGGGAACAAAGACTTTGTATGACTACATAAATATGAAAGGAGAATGATTCCGTGTGTTCTCGTTTCTCGATTGAAAGCAACCGAACATGGCGTTACACACCGCCAGCTTTGACTGTCCTTTGAGGTTTGACTTTTTAAACTTGTCGAGTGAAGTGTATGTTTAAAAAGAAACACGAGGAGAGAAGATTAATCCATATTATTATTTATATATTTATTTATCCTAATAGTATCTATCTATCTATTAATTTATTTAATTATTTATTTCACTCACAAAAGTTGTGGCATTTTACAGACCCTCCAACAGGTCATGATCATGGCCGCACGGAAGCATCGATTAATAATAATCGCATGACAAACGAAAGTTACGAAGTTCAGTGAGGGAGAGAGTGAGACTCTATTTCAATCATCCACATTAACATTTGAAATTGATGTTCAAAACCAAGTCAAGAGCTTCATTAAGGTAGCTGGATACCTTATACGCGTTTTCAGATTTTTATTTTTTTTCTCAGTTATAGAAGTCCCAAACCCCAATAAAGTATATATTTTCTGAAAGCCCTGATATTGGGAATCCGACAATGCACAGTCCATAGTATTATTTGCATAATAGTCACGTGACAAGCGTTCGGCTGAACTTTCCAAAATCGGGATTTTCCTCCCTTTAGCGAAAACGCTGTACGATTTCCGGTTGAAATTTCTGCATTAAGCTTTGGTAATGCTCTTCAAATCCATGTCTTTCGTTTTGTTTTGTTTTTGTTATGCACTATTTAAGGTGTTAGACTAAGGTGTTTTTGAAGGAACTGTAATTGTCGCTCCATATAATTTGGATGGAGATTCTGAGAAAAAATCACAGACACGGATTAGAAGGGTATTGTTAAGACTTGCAACGCATAAACTTCAACCGGAAATCATGCAGTGTTCGCTAAAGGGACAAAAAAACAATTTTTGGAAAACGCTTGTCACGTGACTATTACGCAAATAATGACTGTTTACTATGCACGGTCAGATTTCCCAACATCAGGGCTTTCAGAAAATACATGCTTTATTGGGGTTTGGGACCTATAAACTGAGAAAATATTAAAAATTTAACAGTGTCTATAATGTACCTAGTTACCTCAAACTTTCAACCGGCATTTTAGGGATTCAGTGCAGCGGAAATTCAGTGTTGTTGAAGGAAGTTAACAATCATAATTTCTCCGTTGAATTTTCGTACTTCCGACGGCCCCTTTGCAAAAAATATATACACAACAAATATTGTTGTAAAATCAAATCCAAGAAAAGTTACTAGAAAGTAGATAGCGCTAACACTTAGGCAGATACAGCACATGAAGATCTCAGCTCAATGGCTTTTTATTTATGGACAATTCATTGGTGTACATCAAACAAAAATATATCATTTCACTGTATTTTTTTACGTAAGTACGTTCATACAGGGGAACATAACGGTCCATGTTTGCAGTACAGTTGAATAACAAGTTCCTAAATGTTCCAATAATCCTATCAGTGAGCTTACTGTACGCCTTCTCCATTACTTTCCCATAATGTGGCTAGTGTTTATCCATAAAATCTTTGGAGGGGTCGATTAGGAACTCAATTTTTCATCTCAATTTTTCAGGTTCTGAATTTTGACAAGTTATCATCATGTCTGTTTTATATATTGTTTTCTTTTTTTATTTTCTATGGTAACTCTTGCAAACAGCAGCGTAAGTTTGACTTTGTGTGTTTAAGGTAGTATGTGACTCGAAAATGAAAGATTTAGACTTTCAAGAATGAAAATCGGGGGTCACCTTGCAAATTTTGCGACTGGAGAAACGAATTACCCACAAGATTTACCGATATTTGAAATTCAAAATTGCCGCCATCCCTGTTTTAACTCTTAAGAAGAAAAATCAAAATTTTAAAAAACTAAGGCAGTGAAAAGTTTTCGTACTCCGTATTGCAAATTCATCCATATACACAGAGTCAGACACACAGACACACACAGATACAGACAAAGGCACACAGCCACTGTTATATAAATCATATACCGGTACATGTATATGTGTATATACCTCTCTCTAAATTTGTTATGTATGTATGTATGTATGTATGGATGGATGGATGGATGGATGGATGGATGGATGGATGTATGTATGTATGTATGTATGTATGTATGTATGTATGTATGTATGTATGTATGTATGTATCTATGCATATACGGGTGTATTCCCTCAGCCACGCATGCAGTATCGTGTCACGCAGCAATATTTCTCTTTCGATTTGCACAAATGAAGCAAAAGGAGTCATAAATCTGTGTTGACGTATTGAACCCACCGCCATGCTTTTCGTCACAAAAGGACCCCAACTTCTGCATGGGCACAACATGGCGTCCGAAGACAGGTACAGAAAACTCAGAGCTCTGTTTGTAGTTGGCTACCCAATGTCTTGTGTGGGTGCATCGTTTTGCACAATCTGTACAGCCACAGATGACTGGTTCCGATGCGACTCTCCACTCCATTGGGGTCTTTGGCGAATTTGCACTTCTGACTGCGTTTCGATCGGGGATGACAACGGTGACGGTGAGTGAGACTTTTCCTGTGGGGGCGTGTTTTCGTGTAAGATATAGATGAACTAGCAGAAGTGTATAGCTGTTAGCCGTTATACAGTATCTTCAACCACGGTTCCTCCACCGGAGGTTCAGTCTGGTATGAGCATGGACGAAATTTGAATATCGTAAGGGTGTATTAGGTATACACGGTACGATTTTATCTCGTGTTGTAATTTGTCACAATACACGCCTCCTTCCGGCTACGGTATTGGGCGCGCATAAGAACGTCCGATACATCTTCGACGAGTCACAGATTGTTTCACCAGAACCGAGGAGCGACATTTGATTACAACCCCGTCGGACTCGCCTTCTTGGCGACAGCCTATTCCATAGGTCACATGCGTAGGTCTCGAGTTCTTCCTCTAGGGTTCTGTACATGTAAGTGCAGACGAAGTACCAATGTACGGTTGGCATAATGCACAGAGGCATAAAGAGGTACTGTACAACATGGCCGCTCTTACACTTGAAATGCCTCTCCAAGCATTTATAACTCGTTGCCATAGTCTACCTGAACATCGACTGATCCCACGAATAGCAAACGAAAGGTCATAGCGGACGTGTTTGTCTCTCACTTTTCTCGCTGCTTTTTCTCTTATTGTCTTAGGGTGGATATAGGCCTAAACTTTAGTGCGCCCTGGAAACAGAAATTCGGACTCACACTTTTACAATATTGTTTTGGCCTACCATATGCTCATTTTGAAACTTATGGAATAAATACAGCTTTGACCGGCTTAGTTTTATCATCGTGAATTTCATTTCCCACATAGAGATAAAACACGAATAGCGAGCCATTTTGAATGTCAAATGTCGGTAATTCTTGAGTAATTTTGTTTTTCTAGTTCCAAAACGTGTTCACACACGTGGGCTTATGTCATAGCGATGTCTGCCTGTCTGTCCGTGTGTGTGTGTGTGTGTGTGTGTGTGTGTGTGTGTGTGTCTGTGTGTGTCTGTCTGTCTGTCTGTCTGTCGGTCTGTCGGTCTGTCGGTCTGTCTGTTTACACGATAACTCACAAACGCCTATACAGATTCATATCAGATTTGGTAAAGAGGTACCATATGCTACTTGCAAGAACTGATTGGATAATAGTGTGGCTTGCATATTAATGAAGTTATGCTATATCATTTTTTTACGTACAATGGTTTCCTTATGGAGACGCTAATGACAGAGTAGACATATATCAAGAAATACTGCACCAAATTTCATGAAGCTTTTCACAGATGACAATCTCAGAACATCATGATGATACTGTGAGCGTCATGTCAATTATCTGCTCATTTGCATATTTAATGAACTTTTGTTATTAGTGACATAACTGTGAAATTCCTGCACCAAACCCGATGATACGTGCGACAAATATTGATCTGATATAAATCTAATCATACTTAGAAGCATTGGGCAGTGTAAAGTGAATAAATAGTTCATTTGCATATTTTATGAAGTTTTGTAATTAGTCATATAACTCCGATGTAACTGCACCAAATGTGATGAAATCTGCCGCCTATACCGATCCGACTGATATCTAACTATGGTGTAAAGCATTTAGTAGTGTGGAGTTAATTAAGGGTTCATTTGCATATTATATGAACTTTGTAATTAGGTATATACTAGTAACTCTGAAATTACGGCAGCCAATTCAGTGAAATCTGGTACAGATATTGATCTGATAATATCTAATTGTACTGAGAATCATTTGGCAGTGTCAAATTAACAAATAGCTAATTTGCATATTTTATGATGTTTTGTAATTAGTCATATAACTCCGAAATAACCGGAATAATATGTGATGAAATCTGCTGCAGATACTGATCCGACAGATATCTAATTATGATGTAAAGCATTTAGTTGTGTGGAGTTGATTATGGTTCATTTTGCATATTTAATGAAGTTTGTAATTAGGTATATAACTCTGAAATTACGGCACCAAATTTGGTGAAACCTGCTACAGATATTGATCTGATAAATATTTAATTGTGCTATGAAACATTGAACATTGTCAAGTTAATTAAAGGCTCATTTGCATATTTAACCAACATTGTAATTAGTGATATTACTCTAAAATTACCGCATTAAATTTAATGAAACGCGCTACAAATGTTGATCTGATGGATATCCAATTGTCCCATGAAGGATTGAGCAGTGTCAAGTTAATTAACAGCTCATTTGTATAATAAATAAAGTTTTGTAATTAGATTAAACTCTGACAGAACTGTGCGAAATTGATAAAACCTGCTACATATAGTGATATAACACATATCTGATTGTTCTATGAAGCGTACTTCTATCAATGAACCTGTTGTAAAATACGTGAGCATGTTATTAGTCTTGATTTTGAAAGAGAATGGTTGAAATAGTCATTGAGGAAAGTTTGAGCACAAGCTAAAGTCTTTCAATTTCGAGGCGCGTACAACCTTAGCAACAGATTTCTCATCTTTTTTTCCTAATCTCAGTTCCATCGTACTTACGTGATACAAGGATCAACATGATCGTCGCCTGCTCAATTCTTGGCGTCGTTACCACCGTCACCGCCATTTTAATTCCCTCTATGGTCTGTCTCTGCGGGAAAACAGACAGCCCACGCTGTGCAGGATTGATTCTTGGGTTGTTAACGATACTGTCAGGTATGTTTTATATATAATATATTACATGAACATGTTTGTTTTTATTATCTGTTTATTTCTTTACAGTAAGTATATTCGAATATAAACATGTGTTTTAATTCATTATTCATTTATATATGGATGAATATTTATTTATTTATTTATCGATTTTTTTTATTGTTTATTTATCCATGTATCTTTTATGATCCCCAAGCCTCATCTATTACTCTGAGTGAGTACTTATATCCGTGATCAATATTACCTGTGTTTCAGTTCTACCCATTCTGCTTGGTTCAATATCGTTCATCAAGAAGTTTGATCATCGTAAATTCTTCTGATATTCCCTGATACTAGGGTGGTTTGCCGCTGTGTTTGCTTTCCTTGGAGGCACTCTGATCATGGGTACAAGGTATGTGTAAAGAATGGACCGTGCTTGTCGCACGGCAAATATACATGCAAGGTGACTTTTTAAGGTAGAATGTGCGGTCTGGGGGCCTATAACTTAAGGACTCTCATATTTGTCTAATACCTTTCGTCTTCAACTTATCGGGCTCATTTTAAAGCATTTAGAGTAAGAAAAATTTCAGCGTCTATAGAAAAATTTCAGCGTCTATTTTTTTCGAAAATCGAATTATTTTCACCCAGGCCATTTCAGGAAAATTGTTTGCCGTCCTAAGATTTTTGAAAAACCTACCAGCCAGCCGGGGAAAAACAAACACAGACAAAAAACACAAGTGCATTAACATAAGCTCAATTTTTATTTGGTATCTGGTGGGGAAATAATATTTTTATTTAAATTTGTAATATTGTTAACAATGTGTTTGTTTTCTTAATTTTGTCTGAAAACCTATCAGCACTCGGACGGCAAACAAGGAATTTTATTCAAAGCGCCTCATTGAGTGAACACAGGAATGGTGGTCATTTTGAATTTCAAATATCGGTAAATGTTATGTAATTAGGTCCTCTTGTAAAAACTTTAAACTGATTCTTGATTTGATAGGGGTATGGTTGAAACTTTTCGAGGACAGTTTGTGCAAAAATTAAAGTCTTTCACTTTCGAGGTGCGTACTGCCTAAATTGTCAGGGCGTGATGACAGATCTGAAGTATGAATAATTAGTCATAGCCTTACGTCATTTACATATTCGAAATCCGTAAAGATGAAAACATGACGCCAGGAGCGAAATTTCAATTGTACAAACTCGGGGCTCCTAGTTTCCCATAAGAAAGGCTTTCATTTCGTCCATATTAATGAAGAATTTTTGCCTGTGAAAAGAAGTTCGAATGAACTGGAATTCAAGGGGTAGACATGTATTAGTGAACCTGATTATTGATTATTAAATGATCACACGTGATGAGAGAAAACTGGCCATCTCGGCGGCTTCTTTCTTTGAATACGCCTGAATTTGGGATAGGCATTTCTTCATTCTTGATCCTGTCTTATCATATCTGCAGTGCCTGTGGTTTTCAGTGGACTGACTCCTCCGGCACAAAACAACGACTCGAAGAGGAGCCTGAGAGGGGAATCGTCAGTGTACAAAACAAGGACGAAGACAGCGAACAAAGCGACTAGGAATATTGCACATCACTACTGCGGAATTATGTATTGTGAAGTTGACACACCTTGGTAATGGATCTCCAAATACATTCATTAAACAGTGTCCCATTTCAATCGAACCGCATGCAACACTTTCAGCAGGGGAATAACATTTTCTCGAACTGCGTTGTCCTGACACTGGTCTAGGATCGCCTAATACTGTAAAACATGACTTTTCAGCTAGAATCCATTTTTAGCAAATTTAGCTAATTTAAGATGCCACTGGCTATTTTAAACTTTCCCCTTCATTCACAATAGGTAGGATTTCTTTATGACTATTAACCACACTGATTGAAATGAAAATCCGAATATGGTCAAAAAGTATGCAGCTAATTCAAAGTTGTTTACGGTAATGTACTTTTATCCCGAAATTTTTAACCCAAGTATTTTATGATACGTGAAATGTAACGCAAAAATACGTGACTTTTTGATCCATTGCATCTCTCAAAGTCACAACAAAAGTACATAATTGATGTTGTACAGAGGTGGCGGTGTCGTTCAAAGCTGGACAATTAAAAATGTTGCCATATTTGAGTGGCGGTCAGAAGATGAGAAACGCTGCAGAATAAAAGCCATGTGAAACTTAGCAGTGAATTTGCCGCCTTCGCGAAATATTTGACACGGGATGAGCGAATATCCGTAAAAGGAAGACTAGTATACATGGCTTGTAAAGATTATGTTAAATCTTCAAAGAGGATTCTTAAATTTCTACAAACACTAGTCCAAAACGTAGATCATTTAATTGTTGGTGAAAGCAAAAAAAAAATACTCTAAACAGTTCGCTCGAAATAAACATATGAGTGGATTACAATGTCGATTTTAATGCAGATAGAAAGTATATTGACGCTTAATTCAAGTAGAAACTGGCACAATATATTGGTCAGTACTTATTCAGATTATTGGAATGGAGAAAAATGACAATCAATATTCTCGTGAAGTTGAAGATTTGTACAAGATTCATTTCAAGCTACATTGAGGTTATCTTTTCGATGATATTTTATCGTTTGTGTTCTGTTTGTACAAGTAAAATAAAGTTTTTTGCTCTGCGGTAAAACCTACTGGTAGCACTGATGTCCATATGTACAATGTTCGAGTCGTCGTTTACGAAACCTGTAGGCCTTTAATGGCGAGTGTTATTGTTGAAGGTTGAATTCTCGTCCGTACCAAAATCCATTTTCCAGCGAAAAAGAAATCTATGCTTTCAAATTAACACCATGCGTGACCTTTGCCAGGAAACTAAAATTTGTATGATTTCATAAATATGAAAGAAGAATGATTTGGAGTGCTCGTAGTGTTCAAATTTCTCAATTGAAAGAAACAAACACTACGTTCCAAAACTTTTATGTTTGAATTCTTCAACTTGTCGAGTGAAGTGCATGTATGAATTCGAAATTAAGGCTAGGGGAGATAGTTTATCAATATTATTATTAATTTATTTATTTATTTAACTAACTATTTTATTTATTCATTTTTTATTTTCAACACTGACTTATGTAGCCGATAAGCTTATGCTTTGTGGACTGTCAGCTCTCTAGAGTAACACTGACATCAGGAGAACCTTAAGCCATTCTGAGATTCCATGTCCATTTTCATATTTCCCTCCAAAATACAGCAAACATATCACGCCAAGCACTTGTTTCGCTTTACCGTAAAGGTAATAAAAATCAAGCGACTGCCTATATGCACTTCCGTGTTCAATTGTTGAACACCTCACAGCACAGAATAAGAGTCATTAAAACATGGCGTCCAATTCGGTCAAAGGACGCCTGTTTATGTTCGGCTATCTGATGTCTTGCGTCGCTGCATCTTTGTGCATGATCAGCACAGCTACGGACCACTGGTTCCAAACACCGTCCTACCACTGGGGTCTGTGGCGAAATTGCACTTCAGAGTGTGTTACTATCGGGCATAAGCACGAACACGGTAAGCCTGTTGATTTGTAGTGTTGTATTGACATTACTGTAGGTCTTGAAGAGAGGCATAATGTCGGGCTCAAGCTGTCCGTTTACACTAGTGTTGATCGATGAACGGCATATACTATTCGTCAGTTGCCCCTTGCCAAAACGAAACTAAACCGTTTGATACAAAGTTCTGACTTTATGAAGTGTAAGTTGCGTTAGAGAGTTTAGTTCGGACCATGGTTCAAAATGGACTTCTATTTTTACAGCCCTGTAACGCTGCATACGAACGTTTTGTCGTTTATATAAAACTGGCAATTGTGAAGCGAGTAACGTGACCTTAGATAACCTCTTGTTGAAGTTAGCCAAGCTGCGCGTTCCTCTTGCCGAACTCAGCCCCTCCATCCGTGGTCTCGGCAACATGCTCGCGTCGCTGACATCGGTACAATTGATTTGTGTAGCAGCTTCTGAAATGGTCATTAACTTCTTGGTTAACTTCTTTGTGAGTAAAATACTACACAACTTATCTGCACGAGGGGCGATTCACAAGTTCCATGGTATGCGCCATACGTGACTGAGTACATGTACTTAGTTTCGAGTCATTGTTCTGCATTGGCGGCTATAGGCTTCTCTCTTTATGACGCAGATGG
>LD378627.1:50448-60741 GCA_001465055.1 Ptychodera flava | reverse complement strand
CGTCTGTGTACCAAATATAAAAGCTGTCTGTCCAGGGGTTTTAAAAAGAAAATACTGTTTAAGATTTTTTGACCAAGAATGACAAAATTGCTCCAAAATAGTAATTTCCCCAATTTTGTCATAATTTAAACAAATTAGAAGAGTAACACCCTTGCAAAGATCCAACCCAAATTTGAGAGCGATTGGGCTGGCGGTTTCAGAGAAGAAGAATTTTTACTGAAAATGAGAAAAATCACCAAAAATTTCAGCAAAAATACAAAATTAAGGAGAACTTCACAATATTCATAAAACTGTATAAGGTTCACCTAAGGTACTTGCACACAAATTTTCAAATTAATCAAAACAGCGGTTCTCGAGATATTAATTCTTGACCATTTTCACCTTTTGTAAGCTCATTTGCATAATTTTGGCAATGCAGGCTTCATTTGAACAAATCCCATCTATACCCCAGAATGCATCCACACACCAAATACCAAGCTGAAATGTGCAGCGGTTTGCTTGTTTTTGATGTTGACGGACATACTGTACGTACATACATACATACAAACATACACACAGACATACAGACGCCATCGACTTCAGCTTATACGATAAACTCACATTGGTATAACCAAATGTGAGCTAAAAAACAATGTGTCATTCCGTGCAGTTGTTTGTCGATGTTGTAGATAATTGTAAAAGAAAACTGTAATCGTGACCGAAAAACCGACGTAGGTCGCCCAACGCGAGACGTTTACTTTATGAATGAAGCCTGTTCACATAAACATTCTGATATTTATGCGCAAGGCGTAATAAAGTAAAGCCTCAAAATTAAAAGTTTTTCGTTCTATTAGTAAAAATTCCCTAAAATTATGGGCATGGGTATATGATAAATCGGTTATTACCAAATATCGCCTGTTCCTTGTGTCGTATCAGCATTCGTGTCATTTGTGCTGCATCAGACACTCGACTTCATCTCTTGTCTGATGCAGCACAAATGACACTCATGCTCATACGACACAGGAACAGGCGATATTGGGTAATAACCTCTAATTAACATAAAAGAATGGCATAATGTTTTTGGTATTGCACTGCAGTGCAAATACCGGTAGTACGCGCGCACTTCGATGCGAATAAACTGTGGTACATATGTAATAATGCTTGATACAACGCTTTGTGATGTGTCGATACAATGTTCAAAGATGTAGTCTGATCAAAGAGGGACAGTGGTTTGCAATATAATGAACCAAAGTCACTTTTGTGGCGTAAGCAGGTGCATGTGTTCTATTTCCTAGCTGTGGAAACGCAGCTATCTGTTGGCGGGGTAGCGGGGATTGCTATGCGGGTCAAAGGTCAACCCCGCCACGGATACCCGGATATCCGTGGCGGGGTTGACCTTTGACCCGCATAGCAATCCCCACTACCCCGCCAATAGATAGCTGCGTTTCCACAGCTATCTATTTCCGTGTTCAGGCCGACCATGCAGTGCAGTGCAGGCTGGGTATATGTCATTTTCACAAGGTACGGCTTTTTAAATATGAGTATAAATTACGAAGACGTCGATTATTTTGCATAATTAATAGAACAATTTTGCGTCAAATACCAAAATGTCACTTCTGTATAGAGGGATTGTTTAATCATTGTTGCTGAGTTTTTACTCTCTTGTAGCCAGGTTCAATCAGTATCAATGTAATCAGGGCATGCCAGTTCGTGGAGATCCATCGTCGTAAACTTCTTGCCTCTTTACGGCAACAGCTTAGCGCTACCCGGTGATTTTTGATTTCGCGTAGGTTAGCAGAGTTGAAATTATGCTCTGGCTTGCGAGAATTGTGGAGATGGTGAGAATGTTAATTTTTTTCTGTAATTTTTCCGTCCTTTACAATTTGCTGGTCATATTTTGAAAGTGATTGAAAGTTAGAGTGGTGTTCAATGATCATGCATGAAAGTTTGATGTGAAGTATTCATTTTATTTGCTCACGTGTTTACACACGTGAGCATATGTCGCAGCGATGTCTGTCTGTCTGTCTGTCTGTCTGTCTGTCCGTCCGTCTGCAGTCTGTCTGTCTGTCTGTCTGTTGGTCCGATATCTCAAAAACGGTTGGTTAGATCAGAATCAAATCTGGTACATTCAATTAGCAAATGGCAAGAACTGATTAGTTTTTGGTGGGTGTGGCTTGCATACTTTTTACTCATTTGCATAATGAATGATGTTAGATAAAACGGATATACATTAAAAACGACTACACACAATTTGATGAGATTTGCTACAAATATTGATCACACCAAGATATATCAGCAGTTGGAACCATTAAGGGGTTACATGACAGATAGTTGCTAATTTGCATATTTAATGAAATTTCCTAATTAGGGATATATGTCTGATTTGAATTGATCAAAATTGACCAAACTTGGTATGTACATTAAAGATACTATTATTTAACATTTTTGAAAGTCATTAAGCGTTTTAACTATAGCCAATTCCTAATTTGCACATTTAATGAACTTTGCTAATTAGGGATATATATTTGAATTGACTGGACTGACGTTGATGAAACTTGCTACATGTATTTGGAGCTGCTATGATACAACATTTTGAAAGTCTTTAAGCATTTTTACTTCAGCCAATTCCCAATTTGCATATTTAATGAACTTTCCCAATTAGGGATATATATCTCATCTGAATTAACTTGATTGTAGTTGTTGAAACTTGCTATATACATCAAAGATACTGTGATATAACATTATTGAAAGTCAAAAGACATTTTTACTTCAACCAATTCCTGATTTGCATAGTAAATGAATTTTCATAAGTAGGGATATTTATCTGAATTGACTTGATCAAAATTGATGAAACTTGCTATGTACATTAAAGACACTATAATACAATCTTATTGAAAGTCATTAAGCATTTTCTCTTCGGCCAATTCCTAATTTGCATATTTAATGATCTTTCCTAATTAGAGATATATATCTGAATTGACTTGACCAAAGTTGACAATACTTGCTACATATATTGCAGATACCATGATACAACATTATTGACAATCATTAAGCATTTTTACTTAAGTCAATTCCTAATTTACATATTTAATAAACTTTGCTTATTAGGGATATATACTGGGATTTACTTGATCAAAGTTGGCAAACCATGCTATGTACATTGATGATTATACCTGGCTAAAACAATATCGAAAGTCATTTCACATTTTCATGTCAGCTTATTTATAATTTGCATATCTAATGAGCTTTCACAGCTCGGCATATATGGCCTGAAGGACTTGGCCAACGGTAATTACATTTGCTATATGGAATGGTAATACAATGACAGCAGTCAAAGAACTTTAATATTTTTATTTCAGCTAATTACATATTTGTATACTTCTTGACCTTTTAGAATTAATAGGCGGTGATTATTGTTCATTATGTTGATCATAATACTTTCAATGAAGTTGAAAACATGTGGCAAAGGTTCAAATTTACACATAACTGCAATATACAATGAAACATGGGAGCAATTTCAGTTCATATCTGGTTGAAGTATTAAAAGCAGCACTGAGCCTGAGGATACATAATGATGAGAAAGTGGCTGATTTGTAAAATGTTTTGTCTATCATCACTCTTGCTCATACTCTTTGTGTTAAATTGTATGACCTTTGACCCTCTAATATATGTGACCCTTGACCCTGTCCCTCAAAAAAAATGTGGCTACTTGTGTTCACACTGTTTAATTAGCCAGAAAGGCTATCAGCCAATAAAAAAGACTGCTCTGTGACTTCAAAATAGGGGTGCAAATATGGCTTCTTTTCAACATTTTTGACAGAATAACATTTTTCCTACATAATTTTATGCCAATTTCATCCCACCTATGAAATGAGATATGGACATGGAATTTTTACAGCCTATTAACAAGGTTACAGACAAGATTTTTATGGCACAATTTTCCTATATTTGAAGTACTTTTTGAAAAATCACATTTTGAAATTTGAAAGAATTTTTAAATAGTTTTTGGATATGTAAACCCATGTGAAATCATAAAAACAAATTTTATTTACAAATCCTGCCTAGACCCTATATGTCTCTTACAGCCTCCATGTCTCCGACCTGGGTCAGAGGCATAGAGGCCGTAAGCGACGTTACTATAATAGGGTCTAGGCAAATCAGCTTGAGTATATAGCCAGAGCAAACCCTGTTTACGGTGGTATTGCTTTTTGTAAAAACCCTGTTCAGGGTGGTATCTTTCGTTGAATTCAAAATAACAAGGACTGAACAACCTTGCTTTACTTGCTTTCACACTTAAACCTGTGTGTTTTGAGATACATCATCACCATAATAATGTCTTCAGAGTAATTCTGTAATTGGTCTTGATGCCCTCTGTCACATTTTTGTTTTCAGGCCCACACACATTACCATATACCCCTGGTACTGTCAAGGAGATTAGGTTATCCTTGGTGATGTTTTCTTTGAAAAAGGGAAGTGGGCGATCGTCGTGAAGAGGAAATGTTATCATTTGTAAACTTTCAGTAGTTTTGGCACTTCCATTGTTTTCCTTCAGAGAAGTACGACCACTGCTATTTCTGTCCTTTATTCAATGAAATGTTAAATGCAAGCCCTGTAGCACTTCTCAGATTTCCCTTTCAGTTGCTTGTGAGACCTTGCTCCACCGAAGAATTTTCTGAGAAGAGTTTTCATGACAAGATGCAAAAATAAATATAACATTCCCTAGTGTGTTGAATTTCTCAAGTTATGTGTGTGTTATTTTGTAGATCACATGTTCACTCATGTGTCCTTAAATGTCCCAGTGAAGTCTGGCCGTGTGTCTGATGAGAATCTAAAGGACGGCTTATCCGATCAGAATCAAATCTACTACACATTGGATTCAATTTGCATCTGGCAAGAAATGACTAGTTTTTAGCTCACATTTGGTATATGTATATATATCTAAAAGAGCTTATGTGGTAGGTCAGTGGCGTCTGTATGTATGTACTGGTATGTATGTGTGTGTGTGTGTTAGTATGTGCAGATGGATATCCGTCCACATCAAAAACTCCAAATCTGCAGCACCTTGCTACCATCTTAGTATTTGGTATACAGGTGCACCCAGGGGTAGAGATATGAATTGTTCAAATGAACAAGTCAGTGTCAAAAATATGCAAATGAGGTAAAAAGGAAAATCCAGCAAATTGCTAAAACTCTGTAACCACAGGCCAGATTTGATTGAAATTAAGGGTATGCAGGCTCTTTATAGTAAATTCAAATTTGTTCAAATTGTGGTGAAATTTTAATGGGTATAACTTTTTGGAAATTTTTTCTGTTTTTGGTCAAAAAATCTTTACTGAAAGCGCTTGACCCCTTGCCTTGTAACTTGGTATGCATGATCCTAGGGTTGGTATAGAGATTTGTTCAAATTGTGGTGTCTTCAAATAAAATGAAATTTTCATATTTGTATTTTTGGGGCAATTTTTCCCATTTTGGGAAAAAAGATAATTTTTCATTGAAATTGCTTGTCTAATTGCTTTGAAACTTCGTATGCATGATCCCACGGGTAAACTTACTTGAAGTATACTCACTGTAGCCTGCCACATTGAACCAAATTTGAGCCAAGTGCCATTGACGCTATGTTTGGAGGGTGTTGCTTGCATATATTATGCTTATCTGCATACTTAATGACTGTAGAAAAAAGATATATATAAACAACAGTTACAAATGTTGATCACACTGGCTTATATAAGGCTAGCAGTGTAAGATACTAAGGGATGATATGTAAAGTTTATTGTTAATTTGCATATTTAACAAATTTTAATAATTTGGGATGTATTTCTGATTTGAAATAATCAAAGTTCACAAAACATGTAATGTTCATTGCAGATACTAGGATATAAAACATTTTTGTAAGTCATAGAGGCATTTTTATCACAACTGGAAGTTGTGATATAGGGGTAGTTTCAACCGGTGTTAGATGTCGTCCATTTTCCGTAAACGACAAAAAGTCAGAAACTGCTGAACAGACTGCGTTGATATTTGGTACCGATATTCAGACTGGTTCCAAGGTTCCGATTCAGAAAAATGGAGCCAAACGGTGTGGCGGTTATATAGTTTTGGGAAATTTCTAACCCCCCTTTTTAACTAATTGATTTTAGGGCCCTTCATATATGTAGTTTTGGAATGTACACCAATCCTGCATTGTGGACTGTTTTATGAGTTGTGGAACAGAAATTAGGTTTTGATGAATGTTAGAAATATGCAGGATGGCTGATTTGAAGTATAAGAGATTTCTATGCTCTTTTGGGCATCAAAAGCAATAAAAAGAAACATATTTCATAGTTTAGATTCTCACTTTTGAGATGACCCTTAGGCATTTGTTAAGTAAACGTCCTTGAGTCAATATACAGACTTTGACATTCCAGAGATTAAGTATCCACGACCTCACATGTTACAGTCTTTCACTACCATGGTATGGCTCAAACCCATTGTTATCAATGGTGAGTGTGGACCTGTCTACAGAAAATTGGTTTTCTGAACTTGCTATGTACAATGAAGATATTACTATGATCATAAATTAGTGATAATGAGTAAATCGATTTTGATTTGATTCTAAAAACATGACCTGACATTAAGGTTTAGACAAGAGCATTCTGCAGGAATCCAATGAGATTCCACATGTACAAACGACAGGAAACTTTTAACATGTATATATGTTATGAAAATATTATGATTACATTTTTCCTAGCTATGTAATCTGTGTTAATGAAGGAAGGGACGCTGTACACGTGTCATGTTTTTGTAGCTTCACCAGCGTCTCCTTGCCATGTTTATGTTTGAGCTTTGCATTTTCACAGCGGACATTGAATCATAGTCGCTAATCCCTTCACTTTGTTACATGCAAATGTATTCAACCGTGGCCTTCACCGAGGTTTCCTGTTGCCGTTCATTCAAAAACTGAGCATTCACGTGCTAGCTGCCGCACTGAGCTTTGCTTTCTGAACTAGCTCCAGCTCCACACTACCAGTGTCTTTGTTTCGTTGCATTGGGCCTCACCTTCAAAGGAAGCATGGGCAAAACTAAAATCGCTCGTCGTCTGTCCTCTCGCACCAAGCGCGTACCTGCACGCTTCAATACAACCCAAATTAAGGGCCAAGAAGAATTAGGCTTCACGACAGTCTCAACGTCGATCAACTCCGAATAACAACGATGGTGCAACCCTTCCCGAAAACATCAGTCAAGTCCAGCGTTCGAAATTCACGCTAACCCGCTAGCCCCAGACCAGCTGTTTTCATGCCGGGCCAGTAAGTTGTGAAAGAAGCAGACCCGAGTGTCCTGCTCTAAATAAAGAAGGGGTCAGCAATTTTTAATACTCTTACCCTATTCTGTTAAATTCTCAAGTAATCAAACCGCAAAATTTAGGAAAAAATTGGCAGGTAAAATCTCAAAAGATCGAACGGTGAAATTACTTAGCGAAAGCCTTTACAGCTACGCATTTCTCGCGACTTGCGAGATTGATGGCGCTACTCAACATCTTCCATTTGTTACGCGTTGGGGTCACGTTGGGGTAGGTTCGAGATTTCGTTTAGTCAAAATGGCAGCATTGTTTTGATGAACCTCGCCTCGCGGGTGAATATCAGTAGCGAGAAAGATGTACAGGTATTTGAATATTGAGCCACCTACAGCAGGGCCCCTGTATTTCCCTTCAAGTAAAAATTCCGTATTATGCCCAGGACCAGTTGATTTCCTTTCGGGCCAGTGAATTTTATAAGTTACTGGCCCGCTTGGCCAGTAGCGATTTTGCATGAGTTTCAAACACTGGTCAAGTCATCCAGTCTCAAAGCGCCGCCGCGGTAGCGTCACTGCAGTCTACTCAGGGGTCAACCGCCCAGGACGTCATCTGTGTCGGCTCCGGTAATACCACTTCAGCTCCAAGTTCAAACCACACCATCGATCCGTTCACTCGACACACAACGGGCCAGGCCATCAACTCCTACCAAGAGGTACTATCACCGGCATTGATCGGTACATCTAACCCACTCAACGCAACCAATCGCTTTCGACAGCACATCCAACCAACGATGACTCCCCGCGGCCGGATTAACGACGACGTCATTGAGACACACTACCAGACCACAACTGATCCAGCTTCCGCCACGTTTCATCGACAGGAAGTCAACCAGCAGGCCGTTGGCGGCGCCAGCACAAACATGGCGGCCTCCATGGCTAACAACGTTCCGAGCGAGCTCAACGTCATCGCCGCCAACATACAGCCACCGCCAGTACAAAAGACCACACCAATTCCCCCATCACATCTGAACCTGCCGTACGTCGACCAGTTAACGCTAACAGCACTCGCCAACCCTGGTTAAAGTTTATCGAACTAGCTGATTTACACGCCGACACCCTCCTCCCATCCCCTGCTCAGACCACCAAAACGCAAGTCTCCTTCGACCCGGACACTCCTGGCGTGGCCACCTTCACAACCCACGTAAAACGGAAGAATATCGACAGTTTCGAGTCATGGTCACAGTGCTTTGCGACATTCCAAGCCTACCGTTCATACTTCTTCCCTCACGAAGCCGTCCACCTATGCAGTTACTACAAATTCATAGCATCCAAGGCTGAGATCTACAAGCCTGAGGCATGGTTAGGGTACGATAAAGCCTTCCACCTTAACAAATCCAGATATCCCGACCAGCACATTTGGAGTGTACCGGACCATAAACTAGACTTTACATGCTTTCAGTTGCATCCACATCTGCTGATTCCAAATGCTTCGCCTGCGGCCAACGAGGTCACCTAAAATCCGAATGTAGTCCCACCAATGCTGCCTCATGCAACCAATATTACTGGGACAACTCCATGCCGCGCCTACAGCTACACAACAACATTGCACCACCAACAAGCACCCAGGTATGTCGACAATTCAACCGAGGGAACTGCAAAAGTCCATGCGCACATGGCCGCATTCACACATGTTCCGTTTGCTCTGCCACCGACCATGGTGCATCATCCCACCAAAAATCTCGTTCGAAACAACAGCAAGACCAGCCCTTTCCGCCACAGCCCTTTCGAGGGCATAACATGCAAGCCAGGGCTGACCGTATCACTCCAACCAACAACCCCACTGCAGCTTCATAGATTTGCAGCAGAACTACACCACCACCCCGACAAGGAATTTGTTTCATCTGTCCTGCAAAGCATCAGCCATGGCGCAAACCTAGGATTCAAAGGTCACCATCACCCCTGTTTCACACCAAATGCACGGTCGGCACTCAGCAACCCAGACATCGTCACCAAAGCAATCCTAAAAGAAGTCTCGCTTGGCCACACAGTCAGACCTTTCACCAGCCCCCCACTTCCAGACTTTGTCATCAACTCCCTCGGCCTTCGACCAAAAAAGTCCGGGGGCCATCGTATTATTATGGACCTATCCCGACCTAACACAGACAGTGTCAATGCCCACATCTGTAAAGAAGACTATACGCTCTCCTACGCCAGGGTCGATGATGCTGTTGCAATAATACAGAAGTATGGCAAAGGAACTTTAATGACAAAGGTCGACATGCAGGTATGCCTTTCGCCTCTGTCCTGTCCGAAAAGAAGACTGGCACCTGCTCGTTATCAAATGGTTGGATCACTACTTCTTTGACCGTGTTCTGTCCTTCGGTCTTAGATCGGCGCCGTTCCTGTTCAATCAGATAGCCGATGCCATTCACTGGATCATCAGCCAGAGAGCTGATACTGAAGACCTACTTCACTATCTTGATGACTACTTCGGCGCAGCGATAAATGCCAGCAACTCTTAAACACAATGGTATCAGTCTGTCACGACCTTGGCGTCCCAACCGCCCCGGAGAAGATCGAAGGCCCATCACCGATCATCATTTTCCTGGGCATCGAACTCTACACAATCAAAATGGTCATGCGACTCCCAAACGACAAGCTCACCGATCTGATGCAAGCCTTGCCAACATGGATACAGCAACAAAGCTGCACAAAACGCCAACTTCTCTCTTTAATAGGAACTCTCTCCTTTGCATGCAAATGTATTCCGGCTGGCAGAATCTTCCTACGCCGTATGATCGATCTCAGCACAACCGTCAAACGCACCAATGACATCCCCTTACGAAAAAATATGGCTTCTGGCACATAGTTGTGCATGCTAACCCAGTTGTGGATACCAAGCTGCAACTGTTTGTGGCTTATAAGCAGGTTATTCATGTTTTATCATGCAAAGATCTGTTCTGGCACAGTTTTGTGGTATACAGGCCGCTGTGATTGCAGACGATATGCCGCAAAAAAATGGGGCGGGGCTCTTAGCGGCATAGA
>LD378627.1:26622-36663 GCA_001465055.1 Ptychodera flava | reverse complement strand
TTAGAAAGATTACAAGTTGACAATGAAAAATTGAGGAACAACAAATATAAAGAAATACAATGTGTGAGCCTTGTTTCTCTGACCACAAAAGATAACATCCCCCCCTCCCCCGAGAACTTAAAAGGAATTGACCATTTAAAAGAAAAGCAGGTATAGTACTGATCACAGTTGATTTGCCAAAAAAGTGTTGTACAATTGAAAGTTGTATATATACTAGACTTTCCATTAGGTTTCATTTGTTGGAATGTAAAATGAATACATAAAACCATCCTGTGATATGTGAAACAGTGGCTTAAATTTGAAAATTCACTGCTACTCCATTTGAGAAAAAAATTGATGCAGGTCTGACAGTAGAAATAACAAAATGCTGTCTCTCTGACAAAAAAAAGTTCCCATACCCACTTCCTGCATAACCCCCCCCCCGAAATCAAATGGGTCTCCCCTTAATATGCGCATGCGCATATAACAAGTTAGCATTGTTTTTGCAAGGCTTTGAAAAATCAAACCGACGCCATCTTGTTTCTCGCTTCTGGTGCGAATCTTGACGTTTTTTGGGGTTTTTAGCGTGTATTTGATGATGTTTTGTAAATATGGAGTTCACAGTGATGGTACTTTTGTTGCTGTCATGTATTTTTTGGCACGAAACGCTCCTTCGATAGACTGAAGAATGATGGCCTCCGTACTCGGTACTCCCCAGTACCATTGCTTCAGCGAGGCAATCCCACCGGCGGCCCGTACTAATAGCTGGGTGAGAGCGAGGGAACGCTCTGTCCTTCTACCTCCATGTCATAACAAACTAGCGTCGTTTTATGTTGATGTACTGTCCTTTCGACATAGCGATAACTTTTAGTTTTCTGTTGCTTATTTTGGGTAATTTCGACAGTTGTGCATTGATTTCGACATCATTGTGGACTCCGATCCCTAAAGACAGTGTGTGCATGCACGGTCCCCCCGGAGACCGTGGTGCATGCTTATATTGACCTAGCCCTGTGTATGATGCTGTGTGTTCCGCTACAGCTAATCGCCCCGCTCACCACAGCCCTGCAAAGACCCGTACATAGGGTGAGCGGGGCGATTAGCTGTAGCGGAACACACAGCATCGTACGCAGGGATGTTGACCGATTTACTAAGGAAGTACGCACACTTCAGAATCACGGCATAATCCGACATGGTATAAATTTGGCATGATCATCAGATCATACATGATCCCAGATTGCACTTCAGCAAGGTCACAATAACTAATGTTGTTTGTTTCACTGTCGTTTAATACCTATATTTCCACTAAAAGACCATTAGAATTTCATCCTTGCTACTTTGTCAACATCACTATGCTTGAATGTAGTAGACTCTTACTATGAATATATCGACTGTCACTGCAAATTGCATATGTGTGGAAGTCACTCCATATCATATCAAAACATGTAGTATTGCGACGTTTGAGCTGCCAGAAGCCAGAATTTACAGTTTACGAGAAAGTTATCTTACATGTAAAACTCAGGTCTACTGTGAACAAAATGCAAGCTATGTTGTATAACTATCGTGAATAGCATTATATTTTGTACCTATCACCGTGTCAGGAAATCCGAAGGAAACAACCAGTCAGACAAACTGTGGTCAGGATGATACTGTCCAATTTTAATATTTGTCTCTCGGCACACACCAGATACTCATGACTGTAAAACAACATTTCCATATAATTGTATATTCAGTTTTTATATTTAATTTGCTTTTCACCATATTGTATGTCCTTCCCTGCACTACATAATTCAAAATTAAATATTGTCTTTGGCCTATACATACTTGAGGGGTAAGCTTATTTAGTCTCACACATTAAAGATGCACTGTTGACCTACAGAGTCCAAACTTTTTATCATTGTATTGTAGATAGGTAGATAGGTGTACACTCCAAATACTAAGTACAAGTGTGGTGAGTGTAACAAGCAAATGTTTTTTAGTCAATGGCCCAAATTTATTTTCTATATGATGGACAATAAATACATGTGCAATCAATGCCAACAGTCCAGTTTAGGCCGAAGTAATTTGGTTTAGATTAGCCATTGGCTAAATTTTCTCCCCTTCTGTATTATATAAGTTCACCGTTTCCTGTTTTAGATATTGTTGATCCTATTGAGTCCCATCTCTAATTCTTAATTCACTTTCATATCAGGGTTGTTGATACTTAGAATCCACACTTGAACTTGTGCTGGAGCAGTAACCAACCAGTTCAAATAACTTTCATTTATGTCCAAACAATTTGACTTTTTGCCAAATTTCACATTTATGGCAAATAATAAACAGTAAGGAGGTACAAAGGACGTCGGTGCCCCCGAGCCCCATGTTTATCATTAATACCAAAATTGATGTTTTCTACCCAAAATATATATCCCTTCATTCTTGAGTAAACTATTGTTACCATGCTAAAATTACTTGAGATTCTCTGCTTTTTGAAAATGGATATAATAAGGGGGTTTCCTGTCATCTTTGATGAGAAATATTGCTTTGAAAAAACTGTTGGTTACGTGCAGCTCCACGGGTTACCTGTTTCCTTAGCAACTCAAGTGAGACCATATCGCACCTTCTGAAAGTAACACCACTCCATTATGTGACCCATTCATAATAACACAATCACACTTATGTCATGATAACACGTCCCTTACCCACTCATGAGAACAATTGGCCGCATATACCCACTCATGAAAACACAGCCCCACACCCACTCATGATCACACCACAACATTATATACCCACTCATGATCACACCACCCAATAAATGCAGGGTACCAACTCATGATAACAAACCCCATACCCACTCATGGTAAAAGGCCCGATACCCACTCATGATAACACCCCTATACCCATTCATGGTCATGCAGCCCTATACCCACTCATCCACCCCGTCATACCCACACATGATTACACCGCCCCATAGAAGCAGCTAGGGTACCAACTCATGATAACACCCCCATACCCACTCATGGTAATATTGCCCTATACCCACTCATGATAACACCACAATAGCCCATACCCACTCATGATTAACACCACCCCATAAAAGCAGGGTACCAACTCATGATAACACCCCCCCCCTCCCATACCCACTCATGATCAACACCACCCCATACCACAGGGTATTGCGAGCAAAATTCGTCCTGTAACACAATGTACCGAGGACCTATACCCATTTCAGGGTAACACCATTTCATATACCCACTCGGTTAATATTCCTAATATTTGTTCAATGTATAGCTGCCTCATATCCATATGCTTTAAACCACCTCATGTATGCTGACGATATTTGTTTGTTAAGTTCCTCTGTCAAAGGGACACAGAAGCTGGTAAATATATGTAGTAATTATGGTGATATGTACGACATTACCTTTAATACTAAAAAGACTGAATATTTGTGTGTCACTCCTGACAAGTCAAGTACTGTTCGTTTGCCTTCGGTGTATCTTAATGGTGTTAAGGTAGGTTGCGGCTAACAGTGACTTTAATCAGGATTTTTCTGAAACTTTCAGAAGATGTCTGGGATGAGATGAAATGTGAAAAAATAAGAAAATAAGATGGGGTACCCATGCAAATTTTGGAGATATGGCGCCCTTTATGTTGTCCCGCGCAAACATTTAGCTGAAATTGGTTAAAATGTTGTATTATTTGATTAACTAAAGTTATTGAATAATAAATTGACATATAGTAAAAACAATTTGACAGATTTTATACAACACAAGTCCCTGTACTGTAAAATATTAGTTTTGTGATCTACTTTTGAAAATATCAGAAAATATAGCAACGTTTCCATTAATAGTGCTGTTATAAAAGAGCAAAGTTTGGCCAAATTTTGATATTTTCATTACAAATGTCATGATCTGAAATCTACGTTTTCTTTAAACTCTCGTATATTAAGCCCAACAATATATATATTTCGAATCAAACAAAAAAAATGGGGGTCACCGCACAATTTTTTAAGATATGGGCATTTTAATACAAAAAATGCTACACTGAAGCGCCCTCTAGCGACAGATCCCTGTTTAGTTTGATGTATTCGAAACTTTTTAAAGTTTAGTTCACTTAAATACTGCAAATAATCCCACATTTGTTTCACTTAAAATAGGCCTGTTACACAAAGTTTGCTATCTTTGTGTGAACTGTTTTGACAAACCAGATTTGAAAGTCGCACCTCAAAGTAATTGCATGCTATATCGCGACAAAAAGACCACTTCCGGAAAGAACGCTCGCGGAAAGAATGTTCGTATGCGTGCGCAGATACAATGCACAGTACGAAAATCCGCATTACTCGCAACCTACGTTAAACTTGTTTTCGTAGAGAACAAAAGTATCTTGGTCATATATTAACAACTCACTTCAGTGACAATGCTGACATTGAATGACAGAAAAGATCGTTCTACGTTTCAGCTAATATGCTTCTCAAGAAATTCTCCTCATTTTCTCTTGATGTTAAATGTACGATATTTAAGATTAATTGTCATCAATTGTATGGGGCACACCTCTGGTTCAATCATACTACCAGTGCCCTGAGAAAGTTGAGGGTAGCCTACATCAATGCGGCTCGGATATTTCTAGGATTTGACAAATGGAGTAGTGCCAGTGAAATGTTTGTTACCAATAATTTGTACAACTTCGATGCACTTCGTAGAAAACAAATGTATGGTTTTATGACACGCTTATCGAGAAGTGAAAATATGATCGTCTTTATTTCATCTCCGATATTTGTAAATTGTGGATCGATTCCCTGTACCTTTGATTTTGTCTTTCTCTACCAACACAAGAAACACATTTTTGTAATGCTCTAAGAAAATTTTTCCTACACGTGAAATAAGAATTATATGGACTGTCGATTTAGTCCGAAATAAAAAGTGAAATACCGGTAAATAGATTAAGAACTAAAGTACCGGTAGTCATACCCATAATTTAGTCTGCCAAAGTGTACTGGTATTTTTAGCTTAAAAAAAGTGTTTCCAACCACTTTTGACATAAAAAAGAAAACCCTATCTCATACATATGCACATTGCTTTGTTTTGAGATAAGATCCAATATGTCTACCAGACAGGCATTTAGAGGTGCGGTATAAGTAAGACATGGCTGGATCAATTTATATCAAAGTTGGTACAAGGACAAAACCTTGCACGGTACTTATATGGGCATCAATTACTTTCATGGTGCAATGGCTGCAAGATGGCCATTTTCACGGTTTTCAATTTATCTTTTGCTGTAACAAGAAATATGACTTTGATTGATTTCTTTCAAGGTAAGTATACAATCATGTACTGTTTGATTTTGGTCATGATAATTATCATATCCAGGCGGTGCCATCAACAATCCATTCCCAAATGCAAAACCAATCTCTCTTTCATTGTTGGTATCTGCGCAGACACTCAGGAAAAATTTGAGGGTCTATCACACTCAAGCATGTTAACTTTGTTAGCAATATTTTCATGTCCAGAGCATAACACAGCAATGTATGTACTGTTTGTGCAAGTAAATTTCCTTGCTTGTTGTCAAATACACATGTGCAATTTTTTTATGATACAACTGAATGTGTCCAGATTATTTGTGCCGGTAGAGGCCCATTCTGAATTTTGACACATACTAATTAGCATATTGTATTGACTTTCATTCAGTAACACAACAATCCAGTTACATGACTTTGTTTTTCATTGATTTTATGACAACTGTTTTGTTTCAGTGACCCAGGAGGTTTTATAGCTGTACCTGACCAAAAGATAGAAATTTTGAAGACAATCAGAATTGTGACAGGTTATGTCGCAGTTACAGATTCAAAACTTAGCCAAGCTGATTTGTCAATATTAAAGAATCTGGAGATTATCCAAGGAAATGTTCTTCTCAAGTAAGAAAATTCCCCTCTTTGTAATTATCGATCCACTCCTAGCCCGATTCCGGAATAATGTCGATTTTGTTAACAGATTTCAGGGGTCGAAATAACGCTTGTCTGCTTGTGCTGGATAGGTACTTCGAGGCCTTGGACAGGCAGTTTTGAAAAGTACTTGTCCAAGTGGACAGGTGGAATTTTCAGCCCTCAATCAGAATTTCAATCTTTTCCTCTACCATACATGTGAAAATTTCAATCCATGCAACTTAATTAAATTGAGAAAAAACATTGATCTTGACATTCAAAGATCAAAAACAAAAAAATGGATGATCATTTCAACACTGTTGATAGGAGGCAGACATATTGGAATATTCAAAATCACACTGTTGAAGATGCTTTTGACAGTCAACCAGATTAACAACAATGAACGGTCTGGTGTCACTCAACAGAGTTAACATTTTCCCAGTAATATCAGCTATCATAGAACACCAAGATTATTTGAGACTGTTCAATATGGTTGCCAACCTATCTAAAGGGGTGCTACACAGAATAGCTTTTATTTCGTTAGACTAGCTGTTTTCTCGGATGGGTTTACTTTGGTACATTTTCTAAGAATAAACAGAATGATTGTTTGTGGACAGGTATTTTGTGGACTAGGACATGTACAGTTTAGTCCCCATGGACACCGTCCGGGGGACTTATAGGTTTGGATATGTCCATGCATGCCATATGCGTGCGTCCGTCTGTCCATTCACAAAGATATCTCAGAGATGCCTGCAGCGATTTCATTCAAACTTGGTACAAGGATTACTTCATATGTCATACAGATGCACATTGATTTGTTTTGTGATACGATCCAAAATGGCTGCCAGGCGGCCATTTTATTACGATTTTTTCATGTACAGAGCCATTACTCAGGCATGTTTCAACAGATTTTATTCATAGGTGGTACAAGGACATTGAGCAATGACATAGATATGCACGTGAATTTGTTTTGTGATACAATCCAATAGGGTCGCCGTAGGGCAATTTTTTCTCGATTTTTTCATATGCAGAGCCATAACTCAGGCATATCTTATCTCAACCGATTTTATTGAAACTTGGTACAAGGACATAGACCTATGTCATACATATGCAGGTCAATTTTTTGCTCACGTGTTGACACACGTGGGCATATGTCGCAGCGATGTCTGTCTGTCTGTGTGTCTGTCTGTGTGTCTGTCTGTCTGTCTGTCTGTCTGTGTACTCAATATCTCAAAAACGGCTCATCAGATCAGAATCAAATCTGGTACATAGATTCAATTTGCAAATGGCAAGAACTGATTAGTTTTTGGTGGGTGTGGCTTGCTTACTTTTTGCTCATTTGCATAATTAATGATTTTAGAAAAACTGATATATATTGACAACGACTGCACACAATTTGATGAAATTCGCTACAAATGTTGATCACACCAAGATATATCAGCTTTGAAAGATATTAAGGGGTGACCTGAAAGATAATTACTAATTTGCATGTTTAATGAAATTTCCTAATAAGGAGTATATATCTGGATTTACTTGATCAAAATTGACAAAACTTGGTATGCATATTGAAGATACTATGATTTAACGTTATCGAAAGTCATTAAGCATTTTACTTCATCCAAATCCTAATTTGCATATTTTATGAACTTTCCTAATTAGGGGTATTTATCTGAATTGACGAGACCAAAGTTGATGAAACTGGCTATGTACATTAAAGATACTATAATAGAACATTATTGACAGTCATTAAGCATTTGAAGTTTAGCAAATTCCTTATTTGCATATTTAATGAACTTTCATAATCAGGGATATTTTTCTGTATTGACAAGATCAAAGTTGACGAAACTTGCTATGTACATTAAAGATACTATGATACGACATTATTGAAAGTCATTAAGCATTTTAACTTCATCCAGCTCCTTATTTGCATATTTAATGAATTTTTGAAATTAGGGATATATATTTGAATTTACATGACCAAAATTGATGAAACTTGCTATGTACATTAAAGATACTATCACGTAGGCTAACTTTATTGAAAGGCATTAAGCATTTTTGCTTCAGCCTATTCCTAATTAGGGATATATACTTGGATTTATTTGATCAAAATTGGCATAACATGCTATGTACATTGATGATTATACCAGGTTATATCAATATTGAAAGTCATTTTGCATTTAAGTTTTCATGTCAGCTTATTTATAGTTTGAATATCTAATGAGCTTTCAAAGTTTGGAATATATAGTTTGAAGGACTTGACCAAAGGCAATAACACTTGCTATAGAAAGTGGTGATACAATGACAACTGCAGTCAAAGAAATTAATATTTTTTTCAGCTAATTACATATTTCAATACTTAATGACCTATAGAGTTAATCTGTGGTGAATTATGTTCATTATGTTGATCATAATACTTTCAATGAAGTTGCAATCATGTGGCAAAGGTTCAAATTTACACATAACTGCAATATATAATGAAACACGTGAGCATTTACAGTTCATATCTGGTTTATTTTGTGATTGGATCCAATATGGCTGCCAGGCGGCCATTTTATTACAATTTTTCATGTACAGAGCTATAACTCAGGCATGTTTCAATCAATTTTATTCAAACTTGGTACAAGAACATTGATTAATGTCATAGCTATGCACATCGATTTGTTTTGTTATACGATCCAAAATGGCCGCCATGCAGCCATTTTGTTACGATTTTACAGAACCATAACTCATGCATATCTCATCTCAACCGATTTTATTCAAAGTTGGTACAAGGACATTGACCTATGTCATACACATGCACATTGATATGTTTTGTGATACGATCCAATGTGGCCGCCATGTGGCCATTTTGTTACGATTTTTTCATGTCCCGAACCATAACTCAGACATGTATCAAGCGAATTTATATAAAGTTGATACAAGGAGATTGACCAATGTCATACATAAGCACATTAATTTGTTTTGTGATACGATCTAAAATGGCTGCTGTGCGGCCATTTTGTTATGATTTGTTCATGTACAAAGCCATAACTCAGGCAATGATGTCTCAACCGATTTTATTCAAACTTGGTACAAGGACATTTACCTGTGTCATACATATGCACATTTATTGTTTTGTGATACGATCCAATATGGCCACCATGTGGCCATTTTATTATGATTTTTTCATGTCCTGAACCATAACTCAGACATGTATGAAGTGAATTTATTCAAAAGTATTTTTATCACAGACCTTATGAAGAGGACTCTATCCTCTCTGAGGACCTGTAATCAAAGTACCCATTAACAAGTGGGGAATGTGTCATCAACGATGACTTGTTATTTTTAACTTGTCCAGTGGACAGGTAGGTGAAACAAAGTTTTTGTAAATTTTAAACCGAGAGTAGTTATTTATGCACCGTGCTCCCCTTGTGTCAAGTACCAACTCCCTATTAAGTCACCCGGGTATACAGTTGTACAGCGCCCCCATACTGTACTCAGTGACAGGGAAGTGTGTAGGAAGTGTTCCTGTACCAGACCAAATCTAACCGGTATCTGCTAAAGTGCGGGCTGCGGGTTGCGGGTTGCGGGCTGCGGGTTGCGGGTTGCGGGCTGCGGGTTTTTAGAATTATGGCTAGATTTCTAATATATGTAATATGGCATTTAGTATATAAGAAATAAAACCTTTAGAAGGTGTCTATTATCAATAATCATGATCAGGTCTATCGTAAAGTATCCCTTTTCCTGCCAAGTCCATATTTTCAACATCAGGTCAAGATGGTTAACATTAATGAAACACAACATATTCCATATTGTGTATTTTAACATAATACTGTACATTTGAAGGCTGTTGAAAACATATATGATGTAAAATTGATTTTTTGGACTAAAGATGCTATAACAGACCATACCAAGTGGGTGAAAATACGTCATGTTTCTGAAAAAAAATCAAAATCTGCTAAACTAAAAGCGGCGATTCCGAGGACCAATTTATTTGTTCCGAGCTGCCTGGCCATCACAAATAATTTGGGATCTGAAATCACTTTTCTTTCTTGCCATGGATTTGAGTGAGAAATAATACCAGACTGACAAAAAAAATTCGCGCCTCGGAAATGTCGCCACTTATCACGGAATGAAAATTGTTACATTTCTAGTATCAGGCCATAGGAAGTAAATTCTTTGTAATGCAT
>LD378604.1:106034-118415 GCA_001465055.1 Ptychodera flava | reverse complement strand
ATTTATCTAATTTTGTACTGAAAAAAAAATTATTCATAGTTTCATCATAGACCCCAATGCATAGTGAATCGACATTTTGGTGAAATTCCAAAATCAAATTTCTTGCAGAACCATGGACTTGTAACCATTCTAGTCTTATCAAGAACAATAATATGAATAATCAAGCATACATAAATGCACAGATTTATCTTATTTTGTACTGAAAAAAAATTATTCATAGTTTCATCATAGACCCCAATGCATAGTGAATCGACTTTTTGGTGAAATTCCAAAATCAAATTTCTTGCACAACCATGGACTTGTAACCATTCTAGTCTTATCAAGAAAATTAATATCACTAATCAAGAGTACAGAAATGCAAAGATTTATTTCCTATTTTTGTATTGGGAAAAACTATTCATAATTTCATCATAAACACCATGGATAGTGAACCAACTTTTTAGATGAAATTCAGAAATCAATTTCTTGTACACAAATGTTCATTTTACTTCCCCATTCAAGCAAAGTACATTTAAATACATTATCAAACATATATAAAATACAGATATAGCATGTATTGTGGGGTAAATTGTCAATAATTTGCCTGATAGACTCCCATGTATTATGATTTGATATTTTTGGATGAAGCACTAAATCAGCTACATCTTGCCTTCTTATAGTTGCACAAAATATGGTGACCCTCCCTAAACTGTATGAAATACCATATCTCTTCAAAAATTCTTGCATAATAAATTGCGACTGTCCCTCCAAAAACACCAGCCCTCCCCTCTGTAATTTGTCCCTAACATAACAATGGAACGATTGTTATGTAAATTAGCTGATACTGTTTTAGTTATTCCTGGGGAGAATACCGCAGTGGTTGGGGGGGGGGAGGGTCAAGTTTTAGAATGTTGGACAAGGGGGAGGGTCACATTTTAGACAGGAGGATTGGGGGGAGGGTCACATTTTACGGTACAGGTGTTTGCGAAATCCCCCCGGCCCACCCCCCCTGTAATTACTGAAGGCTCCCTAAAACCGTCGTTGCCTGTATGTTTCCGGTAGGATACCAGCAAATAAGTCAACGCTTACTTTATCTTTCATGTTTATATGCCAGATAACTGAAATTCACTTTTTGATCCAGATATAGGGACATTAGCTCTCTATCACAATGCTGTTAGTGGTACATCATTACAGAAGTCTGCGAAATGCACCATTCAAATGTGATTTCACTATGATAATAAGAAAGTCGATCATCCTACTTAAAAATGCAAATATACTGATGCGCTGCTGATATGAAACTCTCTTGTAGCCTTCGTTAATACCTTCATGGCACAATGATAAAACTATAATGTCACTTTATTGTTCAACAACACACTCTGGGATTGCGGTAACGCAAAATTACTAAGCTTCGACTTCCATTGATAATAACGCTACAAGCATATATGATCACGCGAACAGCGAGACAGTACGCAGTGGCATAATAGTAGAGGATACACAATCAAAGTAGGCACCAACGTTAAAAGTACGTAAACTTCTTTACGGTACCGCCAATAACTTCAGAAGCGAAACATCTCATATCACATGAAAACAAAAAAATAACAGAGAGATGTCATGAACACAGTTGTTGCAGTATTGAATGCAGTATTGGTCGACTTAAATCACACATTTGCAGAAGACCCCATTCTGTATTTAAAAATTCAGGTGCTGTTAAGTGTTTGAATGACACCTATGACAAATATGTTGTCGTCCCTGCTGATAAAGCTGCCAATAACATTGTATTTGTCTGCAAGAAGTATTATTTTGAATGTCTTATAGCCGAGCTTAGTGTAACTAAGATTTCCACCAATCGCACTTACAGGCAACCAATGTTCAAGAAAACAGAAGTTTGGCTAATCGTAAGGCATTCATTGATAATTTTATTATTGCAACCAAGGATGACGAAAGATACTGGATACCAAAACTCCACAAGACGCCATACAACGCTAGGTTTATCGCAAAGTCTTCAAAATGTTCCACAACAGAGTTAATGTTCAACAATAGAGTTATCGAAGATACTGACTTTTGTTCTTTGTACCGTTAAACGGAGATTTCAGGCATACTGTCATGTTGTCTTTTCTCGGAGTGATATCAGCCATAGGTGGATATTAAAAAACCCAGATAACAATGGTTAATTTGCAATCAAGATCTATTTCAAAGATAACATCTATTAAAACTTTCGGTATTTCCATATTGTATACCACAATACCACATGATAAATTGAAAAAGCGCTTGAAAAACATCCTCAACCAAACATTTTTCTACATAAAGGGTTCACACCGTTAAAAACATGTAGTATTAGGGTGTAATTCTAAATATCTGTTAAGAATACTACTAATCTAAAGTTTTTATACCGAGAAAGACATTATCACTATGCTTGATTTCTCATCGCCAACATATTTGTTGTATTTGGAGGACGCATTTTTAAACAATGTACAGGAATTCCTACGGGTACTAATTGTGCCCCCTTGCTTGCTTATTTATTTACTTCCACACTAGATCGATGTCGTCCTGTTGGCCAATCATAAGGAGATATGGCTGCAAACGTCGGCGAGAGACATAGGAAAAGCGGACTGTATCTTTGCATCACTCAATACCTGTACGATAGTGAGGTTTGCCTCTCTCATATTACAGCTCAGCAGAACATCTTTCAAGTAATCTTTCGGATCAAATAGGAAGCAGTATTTTGTCTCTCCAATTCCAAAACCAGAAATACTTGATACATGGCGGTGGCATAACTCATAAATTGTCTATAGTACTATATAAACAATGCAAACCAACAGCGATGAACCTTTAGTTCTTAAAACTTGAGTTTTACGGCTTTTCTTTATAACTTGCAATATTTAGAAAGCGTAATACTTTAGACATGTCCAAGAACTTTACTTGCCATGGATTTAGGACAGGCTAGGCAAACATTTAAAAAAGAATTATGTATTCCAAAAAGAGGAATTCAACTTCCCTCGCTTGAAATAACCGTACTAATAGTTGTAAGATTTAACTTTCTAATATTCGGTTCTCAGAATCCAGAAAGAAACCTTTCATTCCTCTGTCATCACCAAAATGATATTGTGCCCCTAAAAGTTATAATTCAACATTTAGATTTTTTAACTTTAACCTAACAATTTTCCACTCCAAGGTCAGCTACAGACACGCATGTGAGGTGTAAAGATGATTTCCGCAACATATCAATGAAAAAGTATTACAAAAAGATATCCAGATACATTGAAGAGGAGTTTATACAACAAAATGAGTTTATTGTCAAAGTTAATATACTAGGCCAAATATACAATTAGAAAATTTGTTTGGAGGAATATATTGTGTTCATTAACAATTTAATAAGTATCGTGTCCTTTCGTTTATACTTCATAAGACATATACATGTATTCTTACTGAATTACTCACCTAAGTCGGTCTACAAGAATTTCATAAAATAGTCGACCATGTTTCCCATATTGGTAAAACACAACAATTGTTCAAATTGACATTGGCGGTTACTTTTAGAGAAATGAATAGCCTCGTCTTCTGTACTCTATCTTTTTTATTTTATGGTGCTCCTGCTTCTTTGTTGGTCAACTACATTTCAAGTTCATCAGTAACGCCTCAGTGTCAGATAGAAAAAGAACCAGTTGTGTGTTGTCTGACTACATATGAGGTGTATAATATGATTTGATGAAATATGACTTTTCCGTGAAGTTAAGTAAATTACTTGACAATTACATAGACTTTTGTTTCGTTTCATCAAAATTGGCTCTGCTCTGAAGGAAATAGAATCGGTGTGGAGTCGTGAGATCTACGTGGCTACTCAGAGCCGTCTTGCCAATATCGCGCTTTGAAGAACTCCTGTCGGCTTGAATTGCACGTCTTTGAAGCCATTGGCTTCCAGCAACTGCGTGTATTCCTCCTTGGTTCGCTCCGTGCCTTCTGTTGCCAGCAGCATCAGCAGGCACCGCACGGCGACTGGAGGGGGACCAGTTTTGTCATCGTTGAACAGATGCTCGATCAGGAGGACAGCGCCACCTAAAGTTAAGATAGATCGGAAAAAGTCATCTATCAAGTTCTGCCGTTAGCTGAGCTTCATTTTGTCAGGTAATCAACATTTTTTTAAGATGCAGCAAAGCTTCACTTTGCCAATAAATTATAAAACACATGATGACCGCACACTTTCCACCTAGGGATCTAAATCCATGGTCATACAGTCTACTGTTGACCCAGCGAGGAGACAAATGGATTCTTGTTTGAACACTCATGACAGCTGCTCTGACCTTCAGCGGTAATGTTGCATGTATGACGATTTTACAGATCTGCTTTTTCTAAAGATGGCACTAAAAACGTGTGCAAGGTAGAAATGTTCACAGACGGTGTATTGACCGAGTGCTGGGTATGTAATATTTACAGTTGCCTGAGTGCCATACTCCAAGGAATTTGGTTTCCTGACTTTTGGACTTTGACGTGTATATACACAGGTCTGCGCGCCGCGTAGGCGCAGAGTACAATAGGACCTAACAAGTAACTTTGCCCTATTGGCATCGTTAGAGCAGTTTCTGGTCTTATCTGTCGATTATCTGGGTCATGGAACTGAACGGTCACCGGCCTTTTTACCCTCGATTGACAGTTAAACATTATTCAATGTTCCAAAAGGTTTTTCGATGAACTTTAGACCCGTGTATGCTACCATTCCTCATGTATTTATGTGAAGCTCTCGTGAGACTAAAGGAGTAAGACAAAATGTTCTGGGCAACTACACCAACGACAGCCTTATCAAAAATCGCAGCTTGTACAGACACTACAATACCAAAAGAAAGTTTACTGGACAGGTAGCACTCATGCACAAATCATAGAAATTCAGAAATTTTCTTACTGCTGTAAATGTATTTTCACAATCTCTCTGATAGGAGCAAATTAGCTTCAATTTTCGTTTGTATGTAAGGGAAAAACACCTCTATCTACACACTGGTGAAGCTAAATAGCCTCGAGGATCATCGCGAGCAAAGGACATGACCAAGGTCGAATACTCTACAGCCTCTAATAGTTAATAACAGAAAGAATACGATTTTCTTTCGAATCTTAAGTCTTGGGTCGACCGAACATTGAAAATTTTTTTTACATGTCTCAAAAAATCAGTCAGAATTTTATTCTTTCTGGAAGCTCCAGTTATATGAGGTGGCATTTAACCAAATCTTCATCATTGATGTATGGCAGGGCCAAGGACAAATTCAAACAAACATGTACCTGAACTTTTCTTGCTGACCGCGACCTTGAAAAAATGCATCACACTCTTGCTTGATATTTAAAATTCAATTACTTTTCCAATGCCCACTTTGCAGATAGCTTCATGATTTTATCAATATCAAGTCATCATTTCTGTATTTATACCTAAATTTTCCTTCAGCTAAAACCGTCGTTGACTGATTATTTCCGGTAGGGTACCAGCAAATAAGTCATCGCTTACTTTATCTGTTATGTCAATGCGCCGGGTAACTGAAATTCAGTGTTTGATCCAGATATAGGAATGATGGTAGTGGTACAATATTACAGAAGTCTGCTTAATGCTCATTCCGTTTGAATGTGGTTTCACTATGATGTTTAGAAGGTCCGGACATCCTACTCAAAAATGCAACAAATTTAATGATTGGCTTTTAACATTAAATCCTCATGTAGCCTTCGGTAATACTTTCACGGTGCAATGATTAACACAATAATATCACTTATTGCTCATCAACACACTCTGGCAGTGCGGTAACGTAAAACTTATAAAGCTTCAGGCTCCATTGACAATAATGCTGCAAGCATATATGATCACGCAAACATAACAGTACGGATGTAAATAATCCCTCGGGCTTAAAATAGGAGACGCTTTTCGAAGTGGCATGATGGTAGAGTGTTCATTATCAATGTATACACACACGAACATTGATAAAACGTACGCTTCTTTACAGTACACCAAATTACTTCAGTAGAGAAACACCTCACATCACATGCAAAACAAACCAGATGTGAACTGAATGTGCTCACGTGTTTTACAACAGGTTCATTAATAGTAGTACGCTTCACAGAACAATCAGATATCTGTTATATCACTATATGTAGCAGGTTTTATTAGAGTTTAATCACTAATTACAAACCTTTATTTAATATGCATATGAGCTGCTCATTAACTTGAAACTGCTCAATGCTTCTTGGGACAATTATATATCCATCAGATCAACATTAGTAGCATGTTTCATTAAATTTAATGCTGTGATTTTGGAGTTATATCACTAATATTAAAGTTCATTAATATGCAAATGAGCCCTTAATTAACTTGACACTTCAATGTTTCCTAGCACAATTAAATATTTATCAGATCAATATTTGCAGCAGGTTTCACTAAATTTGGTGCCGTATATTTCAGAGTTATATACCTAATTACAAAGTTCATCAAATATGCAAATGAACTCTTGATGAACTTAACACTACGAAATGCTTTAAACATATATAGTCAGATATCTGTCGGGTCAGTATATGAAGTAGTTTTCAGCACATTTTATGCAGTTATTTTGGAGTTTATGACTAATTATAAAACTTCATTGAATATGCAAACTAGCTCTTTATTAACATGACACTGCTCAATGCTTCTCAGTATAATTAGATATCTATCAGATCAATATCTGTAGCCAGTTTCATCAAATTTAATGCTGCTATTTTGGAGTAATATCACTAATTTCAAAGTCCATTAAATATGCAAGTAAACCCATTATTAACTCCTCACTACTAAATGCTTTACACTACAATTAGATAGCTGTCGGATCAGTATCTGCAGCAGATTTCATCACATTTGGTGCAGCTATTTCGGAGTTATATGACTAATTAAAAAACTTCATAAAATATGCAAATGAGCTATTTGTTAACTTGACACTGCCAAATGCTTCTCACTACAATTGGATATTTGTCAGATCAATAGCTGTACCATATTTAACTAAATTGGGTGCCGTAATTTCAGAGTTATATATCTAATTACAAAGTTCATTAAATATGCAAATGAACCCTTAATTAACGTAACACTACCAAGGGATGGGCCATTTGATCTTGAGAGGGGGTGGTCAAAAACAAAAACAAATCAGAACAGAAAGTTAGGGGTAAAAATCTTCAAACTAGTTTGCAAAATAAAAAATAAATAAATAAGAATACAAATGCGTGAAAACAAATCTGCAAAAGTCTTTAAAATCTTGCATTTTTTTTAGATTTGACCGACAGGAAGCAGTTTTCTGTATTTATAGTACATCCTCCAGGCACGTTTTTAATTTTATTGTATACATTTAGAGTGACTGTATCCCTTATACTGGAAGTTGTGATCATCTTATCTTTTCAGGACTTTTGTATTCTGATCACTTGAAAATTATAAAATTATAGAGCCTGTTTTCTACTTGTTTCCTGGATACAAACCAAGCAGGTACACTAGGTAAAACATTGAAACTATGGTATGCTTGTCAAGACAGACAGTTATATTTGCATTTAAAGATCAAGGTGAACAGATGCAGGCCACATCAGGTTAATTTTTTTCACAGCATTTTATTGCAATGATGAATGCAAGAATGGGTGAACAAGTAGCAACACGTCAATAATGATAAAACAACATATCAAGTCATTATGTATTATTTTGCTTTTAAAAAGGCATTTTCAGTTCTTTTTTCTCAAAAAACAACCTTAAAAACAACAGCAACACATTTTTTAACATTCAACAATACACTACGTAGAATGCCATCTATCCAACAAATCCCAATACAAAAACACACAAAAGGGTTGAACTTTGAAGGTTTCTCTATGGCTAATACTGAATAAATCTGCATGACTAATCGTTTGTGTGTAGCAAATGCTGAATGACAATTATCTGAAGAATTTTTCCATCACAAAAAAAGAGCATGATTTAAACAAATCTTAAGGGACTTATGCAGCAAATTTCAAAGAAATTGGACAAGCCGTTTCAGAGAATACAGATTTTTTGACCATAAATCCACAAATTGCCCTAAAAAGACAAATATTGAAATTTCACCTCATCTATACACATCCAATCAATTTGGACATGCTGCTACAGAGAAAAAGATGTTTTGATCAAAAAGGGCAAAAATTTCCCTAAAAACACAAATATGCAAATTTCACTATATTTTGCAAACAGCTTCTCAGCTTGTCAAAATTAATTGTAAATCATGAGATATGCATGACGTTTGGCGGGGTGAATGTAGGCATTACACCACGCAGTAGAAAGGGAAGCCCGGAAAGCAAATAGTCAATTTGCAAAACTGTAGGAAGCTACTGAGGAGCAAGAAGATCATGTTTCAGAGGAAGATGTGTCAGATGTGCATGAAAATGTGCTTCTTGAATCTTCCGATGTTGATATTTACAAGTCATCGAACAGGGAGGGAAACTCATTGCCGACATTGTCTTTTTTTCTGATTTGTCTCATTTATATAAATCATCTGTACAGAATTGTTTACAGAACCAGGATTGAATGATGGACTGTCATTGGTTGTGCAAAATTCAGTCTCTGATTCCACCACTTCTTAATTTCCTTCTGTTCGAGCATTAAGCAGTACAGTTGTACATTCAGTGCGCATTTGTGGATCAATACTGGTATACATCCTGTGTGTTTTGATAATAGACTGCAAGATGATCTTCAACATTTCGCGAAATCTATCAGCAATATAAATCACTAGGCCATATGTATGTTATGATTACAGCACACAATCTTATTTGCGCTAGTGATATGGATGTACATTGTATCCTCCAAGGGCGTCGAACTAAAAAAAAATTATAAATCTGAAAATTTACTCGGAAAAATAAAATTAGCACAGCTTTTCTTATTTGGATACTTTTTTAATAGAAATTTACAATGTAAAATAACAAATTTCACAATTCATTGTGACCTCCCCCCTCCCAAGGTCTAATGGTCCGTCCCTAAATGCTCCCACACTAAGATATCAGCCGAATCAGTATCTGCAGCAGATTACATCACATTTGGTGCAGTTATATCGGAGTTATATGACTAATTATAAAACTTCACACAATATGCAAATAAGCTATTTATTAACTTGACACTGCCCAATGTTTCTATGTATAATTAGATATATATCAGATCAATATTTGTTGCACGTATCATCAAGTTTGATGCAGGAATTTCAGAGTTATGTCACTAATAACAAAAGTTCATTTAATATGCAAATGAGCAGATAATGGACATGACACTCACAGTATCATCATGATGTTCTGAGATTGTCATCTGTGAAAAGTTTCATGAAAATTTGTGCAGTATTTTTTGATATATGTCAACACTATCATTACCATCTCCATAGAGAAACCATTGTACGGAAAAAAATGATATTGCATAACTCCATTAGTATGCAAGCCACACGAACCAAAATCAAATCAGTTCTGCCTGTGTACCAAATCTGACTTGAATCAGTTTAGGCGTTTTTGAGTTATTATGTAAACAGACAGACAGACACACACACACAAACACACAAATGGACAGACAGACAGACATCGCTATGACATTAGCCCACGTGTGAACACGTGAGCTAAAAATAAACAGAGGGACGGCATGCATGCCGTTGTAACACTTTCAAGTATCCAACGTAAGTTGACGAAGGCCGTTTTTAGAGGGGTACGAAAACAAGACAGCCTCTGCAAGGCCTTGTGGTCAGTAGATGTCGTTGTCTGAGAGACGGGACCGCCGTGTTGATTTCCATTCCACCAAACTAGACATAGCAAACCCGGATGCTTGTGTGTGGACCAAAGAATACACAAAAATGCTATACTTACCAATAGTAAAGCGGTGAATACTTAGCTTGAAAATACTAACCTGGTTTCAAAGCTTTGTGGGCTTTCTTTAGAAGTTGATGAATTTTGTCCTCCTGCCAGTTATGGAAGATCTGTGAGAAGATGTACATGTCTGCCGATGGTAATTCCTTTTCGAAGAAGTCACCGGGCACAAACTCGACTTTTGCGGACTTGCCGTCCTGTGGTTTGAAATACTTCGCGGCTACTTTGGCAACGGGAGGCAGTTCGAGCACTTTGATGGACATTTCAGGGTAGACCCTGCACAGTTCGTATGCCAAAGCGCCGGTTCCGCCTGAAAAACAATACAAAACCAGATGTGAACTGAATGTGCTTACGTGTTTTACAACAGGTTCGTTAAGAGTAGTATGCTTCACAGAACCATCAGTCGGGTCAGTATCTGCAGCAGATTTCATCACATTTGATGCAGTTGTATCGGATTTATATGACTTATTACAAAACTTCATAAAATATGCAAATGAGCTATTTATTAACTACCCAATGCTTCTAAGTATAATTAAGCAATAAAGCACACCCAGCGACAGTATACCACGAGATTTTGAACAGTTCACGACATATATGCACGAGCGATAGCAAGCGCATATATGAAGTGAACTGGTAAAAATCGAGTGGTATACCGTTGCTGGGTGTGATTTATTGCTACTATATCATAACAGTATATTGAAATTCTAGCATGGAATATCCAAAAAGGGTTTTTGCTCAAGGTGAGAGCTCGCGCGTATGCCAGCCATGATATATCGCCAATATACCACGGTTCTTTTCGAGTCTCGACCAATCTGATCACTGCATTTGCACCATCAATATACTGGTATGATATAATTGGATATATATCAGATCAATATTTGCTGCACGTATCATCAAGTTTGGTGCAGGAATTTCAGAGTTATGTCACTAATAGCAAAAGTTCATTAGTATGCAAATGAGCATATAATTGACATGACACTCACAGTATCATCAAGGTGTTCTGAGATTGTCATCTGTGAAAAGTTTCATGAAATTTTGTGCAATATTTCTTGATATATGTCTACACTGATGAGTCAATGGGAGATGCTTTTTTTCTCAGAGAGCATATCCCTAGACTTAAAACCAGAGATAAGCTATTATGTGAAGGTCCAATTACTTTAAAAGAGGCCACTCTGGCTCTGCAAAATATGAACAAAAACAAGACTCCTGGACACGATGGTTTAACAGTCGAATTTTATCAAATTTTCTGGAATCAACTCGGACCGTACGTAATAAATTCTATAAATGAAGCTTATGAAACAAAGCATTTGTTAACAAGTCAATCACAAGGGGGTCATTACTTTAGTTGAGAAAATAGGGAAAGACAAAAGATATATATCTAATTGGCGTCCTATTACATTATTGAATACTGACTATAAAATTGCAGCTAGATGTATTGCCAATAGAATGGATAAAGTGCTAGATAGTATTATCAGCATCGCCCAAACGGCTTTTGTAAAATATAGAACAATAGGTCAATGTATTCGTCTAATTGATGGTATTATGAACTTTACTGAGGACATAGAAACTGAAGGTATTCTCTGGGAAATTGATTTTCAAAAAGCTTTTAATAGCCTTGAATGGGAATTTAAGTTTAAATCCCTCGAACTATTTAATTTTGCCCTTTCACTTATGAAGTGGGTATATACCGTCTATAAAAATCTGTCTAGCTGTGTTATGAATAGGGGTCTTTCTACAAGATATTTCAATTTAACTAGGGGAGTTAGACAAGGGGACCCACTCTCTTCAATGCTTTGTATTATTTCTTTGGACCTTCTTTTGGTCAAATGCAATATGACGATAATATTGATGGTATTTTAGTAGAGAACCAAGAAATTAAGAGCTCAGCATATGCGGATGATCTTACATGTTTTCTTAGTGACGTACAGTCAGCAGAGAACCTCCTTTGTCTCCTCACAAAGTTGTGATTACTGGTTTACATGTGAATCTTGATAAAACTGAAGCACTGTGGTTAGGAAAATCAAAGCATTGTACGGATAGACCGTTCGGGGTAAAATGGCCTTTGTCGCCTATTAAAATTGTGGGGGTTTTTTTCTCTTATAATCCTGTAGCTGCATATAAAATGAATTTGAATGCACCATTCGAAAGGTTGTCAAATGTTCTAAACTGTTGGTAAGGACGTTCCCTTTCTCTAATTGGTAGGTTGCAAATTGTAAAGACCCTTATTATTCCAAAGTTTGTCTATATTTTCTCTCACATCAATGTTGATCAGAAAGATTTAAGAAGTTTAAATTCCAAAATCTATTCCTTTATATGGAAGGGTCAGGATAGAGTAGCACTTGACACTATGATACGTGACATAGGCCAAGGTGGACTCAGAATGCTATATATAGTTGCTCTGCAAAAGGCTTAAAAGTGACTTGGGTCAAACACTACCTTTTCTCACATTTTCATTCTTGGAAATTGGTCTTTGATTACTACTTGAAACCATTTGGTGGACCTTTTATTTTAAGTGCACTTACTAAAGGCACTTGGAGTAAAATTTCCTCATTTTTTGAAAGAAATACTACA
>LD378604.1:70453-86021 GCA_001465055.1 Ptychodera flava | reverse complement strand
CGACCTTGTAAAAACGAAATAAGCCAAATCAAAATAGAACAGCGGATGTTTGATCTGCACTTTTACCAGATTAGCGTAACAAGGCGATGACTTTTCGAAAAAGAAAAAGTGAATGAGTAAGAGCTCGGGCCGATCGGATATTAGATTGTGATAACAGACCTTTTAATGTCAACGTCGCATCAAAATATCGTCAAAGACGCCAGATATTACACATGGATGAGACCAATGCCGAAACGACCGAGAAATAATCCGCTTGAGCGGGATGACTTTTTTCGAGTAACAACTGTTTTTTCCTGACCACTGCTGTCCACAAGTCTCTCTATCAACCAGTCTGAGCTTCTTAAGTCACGAGCGGGCGCACATTTCTGCTTTAGGTCGTTTTTTTCAATTCAAACCTGCGACTCAATCAGTGGTTAATCTGAGAGATAATCAGTTCAATGAACACAAAGAGTTATCAGTGAGGAGTTTCGTGCAATGAGTATTTGTTGAGTCATCACTGTCAAACTCTGTTTAACACAGACAAAGAGAATTTTGTCCGTGTATTAAATAAAGGAGGAATAATTAGAAAAAAAAATTAATTCTCTGGTAAAGGTAAAGTTTTTAGCCAGCTGTAACTATAAACGAACATAAAAGTTATCAACGTACAACATCTACCAAATTTACAGGAATAAGATAATGCTTGTTGCTTATAACTTTGGTTTTCGAAATCCTATATAAAGAAAAGAAACTTATGATGTTTTGAAGGTACAAACATTTGGCCAGCATGGAAAAATGTATCTTCTACTTTCGCAGGGAATCCCAATTGACGCTTAACGTTTGCGGTCTGGTTCAAGTTCAAGTTGGGCATTTGTCGACCGCATTATCGGGAACGCATTTTCCGTCATTACTTCAAGCAAACACCTTAGACTGTTGAAGGTTTCCAATTAATTAACGAAGTATAGCCTCATCAGTCTTGTAAAACGTCACGAGAAAACGCCTTTGATATTGCCACAGAGTAACATGGACAGAGTGGCAACACTTGCATGCCTTTTATTCCATGGTCGTCTCGGTAGACTATTGGCTTTTCATATTAAAATGAGCTTCAAAGTGTTAAACTTTTTGGAGGCTTTGTTTGTGGTTGATAATTACACGAGATTATGCGAAACATACGACGAGATGGCATCGTACTGCCAGGCGCGTAGCAACCATAGTTACTTTGTGAGCTCTCAGGCCAGAAACACTGCTTCACGCCGATCAAAACATAACACGCCAGCAGTTTCATAAACATGTCCTTCTTGACGCACGTGTAAAAGACGGTTTGACTGACCGTAAACCATTGAGTAAAACCAGACAGTATCGATAAAAGACTTTCAAATTTGGTTCAAACACAGCCATTATATATTCATAAAAATATGAGAGGAATTTTTAAAACGGTAAAACCCACTTTCCTGAAGCTCAAAACACTCCCGTTTTTGCCAGCACATCAATTCCGATCAACACCACACGACAACAACAACACAAACTTTGTCGAACACACTTTCGCTTAACAATTGGTGAAAATCCGAAAATTACCGAAGGATGCATGGTCGGCACTCTTCGGAAAAGAGAGCCAAGAGCTTCGTGAGGCGAGGCAAACATGGATTGCTTACGTAACCGCTTCACGCCTTAAACAATAGGTGTTGCCACTCTGTCTATGTTACTCTGTGATATTGCAGAGAAAGGCAGGGTGCTGCTCAGGCATCAGTTTTTGCAATGTACGTGCATTTTCTTTGCCAAAAACTGTTGTAACGACAACAGTACAATAGTGTAGGGACACACTGATTTTTCATGCCTCGTTTTTGAGGTAAAATAATACATTTAAGCGCTTACATGTGGGCTGGGACAAGCCAAACAGTTTTGGTCCACAAACCTGGAAGGGGAGAATATTTCCAATTAAAATTAAAACACCATCGGGCAGGAATGTCTGTATCACTGATGTAGATTATCGCAAAATAACCTTTGCTTGTATATCTGTAATAAATGTGGTGGTTTCAGATTAAAATGTGAAAACAGGAGGATCACAAAATTTCAAATTCTACGGAAGAATTACGGATCAAATGTTCTGTTTACTTTGAGGCTTTGATGGCTTTGATGCAAAGTTGCAATGTAACGTTTTCAACTATATCGGCGTTCTAGAAGAGATAAATTTCTCCTTCTTCCCCAAACTCATTTATCAACATTCCAGATGTTCAACTTCACTATACAACTTTGTCTGTACTGTCAAATGATACCTTTGGCAACTAATTTTAGTCTCGGCTAGAACTCATTTGTAGAGCATGCTAGCATATTATACATAATCCTTGTCGTTGACTTTAAGGTAGATTGCTCCTCGAGGACAGATATTAAAAATCTCAATTTTACCATTCTTTAGAAAATTTCCACTTGCGGAGGCTCAATTTACAGCTCTTGGAGTAAAAATAAAAGTTTCACCGTCTTAGCTTTTGAAAATCGAAAATATTATTTACCCTCATAGAGTTAACACAAGATGGCGGTCATTTTGAATTTTGAATATCATTAAACTTTAGGAAATTCGTTTCTCTGATACAAAATTTTGCATGGTGACCCCTGTTTATTATTCTTGCTTTGGTAAAAGAATGTATGGTCGACAGTTTCATTGAGGAAAGCTTGAGCAAACTTTCACTTTCGAGGCGCATAGAATTTTAAAGGAAGAAAATATGAAAATATACATTGTTTCCTGGTAAAGGAAACCAATTGATATTTTCCCACAACACTAACCAACACAACATTACCAACCTTTACAAACGACCCAAATTATGATGCATCGTAAGTGGTATCTTATTACTGGTGCCAAGAGAAGTCGTTTGTATCTTGTACTTTCTAGTTTCGCTGAAAGTGGTTCTGTATTTAATGTGACGTAGAGAAGTCGTTTTCCTTACATTTAATCAATTGAAACTGCGATGACTCAGCAATAGTTAAATGAGCGACACCTAAAGTAGATGATCGGGTGATTGCACCAACTTACCAATTCGTTTGGACACGGGTCCTCGGTGATACCTTTGCTCAGTCATTGTACCTTGACTATCTCGTATTACCGCTGATTGTGTTGAAAGTTTGCCTTGAAGAGCTGACCTAAAGTAGACATGTGTACCCATGCGTGACTTCAGAAGACCAGGTTGGTTAATAGAACAATCTGTGGACAATGGAGGTTATACAAAGCTCATTGTTACTCACATTTGAGCCCTAAAATGTTTATTCCAGCCTTTGTCGACGCTATGTGTACTCTGACATCTTTCACGATGATTTTGCACTACGTTCTTGTAGAACGATTATTGATCATGACTTTATTAATGAGCAGGCCGAGGTTTTACTCATTTACTTTTTCTTCACCTTCTTTTCTACTAGGGACAAAATGTAGAATAGAAGTGAGTTGAGTGATTTTAAAAAGCCAGATATTTCTGTACAGCCTATATAAAACACGATTGGAATTAATTTGAGATAATTGGATTGTGAAATAATGCCGATTCAATCTACATATGTAATCTCATCTGCTTTTCTTTTTACATTACACACTTGTTTTTATGAGTAATTTGTAATATTGCAACATTCAGCTATACGGCACCTAACACTTTTGAGAAATTCGAAAAATATGAAAATCCAATTATCCAAAATTAGTTCTAATCGTGTTTATATTAGGTTACGATCTTAAAACGTGCGGAAATAAATAATGCCATTAGAATAAATAAGGAAAGCGCTGTCATTATTTGTGTTGCTCGCCGGAAACTATACACAAATGCGCAAACAGTTGTTCTCATAAACCTTAGATGATACATTGGCTTTAGAATTTAGTACTGACTTAAACTCACTTGCCATTAACACTTGCATATTGTATGCAATCCATAGGTTGACAGGAGCTGTGCTTTTTATTTCTTCATGCTTTCAAGAGAAAATTCGAAATGAACTTGTGTTATATAGAAGGACACAACTGAACATGACATCAAATAATTAAATGTACAGTCCCCTTAAGGTAGCGAAAAAAGGCTATTTCGGTGCCAATTGTACACGATGTAAACACTGTAGTCTTAAGGCTTGCATCGTAACCATGCATTTTACCACTTATGAACTTATGCACATGATATTGTATTATTATGCAAAACTATGCAGTTGTTTTACCATAACAGTTTCACACTTTGTCTTCATTTCTTCCTATTGCTCGATACTAAAATATGTACGGACATTGTATTCAAAGTTTTGCAGCCTTTTCTCTTTAACATATGAGGAAAACTGATGAGTTTTAGGAGAATAATCTCAATCAGTCTAGCGGAACTGCGGTACAAACACCGCAACGGACAGAGACGTGAAGGACTTCCTGGCTAATACCTTGAAGGGACATTATCGCTATCTTGTGACCCTTTTTACACCAATAGTGTTGTAAACGAACAATTGCGCTGATGTCGTTCGACTTATTGAAAGATGTATAAAAAATGGTCGACCATACACAACTTCCATCCAATTTTGCCTACACTGTGTAGAAAAACCTGGGGTCAGAGGTTTTAGGTGGGCTACTGTTAACCCCTGACCCGATGTTTTTCTACACAGTGTTTGCAAAATTGGATGGAAGTTGTCTATGGTCGACCATTTGCTAGACATCATATTACAACAATATTGGTGTGAAAAGGGTCAAAAGATAGCAATAATGTCCCTTTAACAGAAACTGCTATTGAGATTTAGTATGCGGTACCTCTTCGTATGCTAGAGGCACTTTCTGTGAATTTTTGATATGAAAAATCTCAACGATAATAAATGGCTTGTTTTGGGTCTTGATTTAACATGTCGCCCCAGCCTTTTCCGCTACCTTAAAATGAACCCGATTGAAAATATGATGCTGCGTGAGTCATATAGTTGGTGATGATCAGGAAAGTGTCTTGTTTCTTGGTACAATTATTTGGTTCCATTTTATATATGATGTCCAGAGACGAGAGACGGCCTGACAATGTAACTCCAATGCATAAGAAATAAACGGGTGTTTTCTTTGACGACTGCTAGCTAATACTCTATTTCTGTAACTCGACGACCTCTCGCTGGCTATTCCTCAACGCCAGACAGTGAACTGTAACAGACTGCAAGCGACAATTGAAGATTAAAGTTACATTGATGTTTATGCATTCTCAGATGGTTATACCATATACTACTTTATTTAAATAAAATATGACTTGTAGTGGCTATTAAATGTTGAAACAGTCGCATCACATAACATGGATCGCTAGTTGTTTCTAAGACCAGTTCTGTAATTTGATATCACTATAAAATGTGTCCTCTGCAGTCACACAAAGGTTCTGTGTGCTTTTGGGATCCTTTACAAACGTACCATGTATTAAAGAAACCGTACGACCTCATTGGCTGACAAAACGAAGAACAAATTAAAGTACACCTACCGGTATCTGAGAAGTTGGTTAATTTCAGATTTTCACATTTTCCCCACGGGTAAAACTGTTCAGTCAGTCAGGAGCTGCTTTCCTGTATAAAACTGTCTTTTTATCTTTTCATTTTTCACCGATATTTAAGTCAAACTGATTGGCTAACTGCCCGAACACGCCTTTTTTTGATATGTAAATTACCATATAGGAAACAAGTCGTATTTGTAAGTCTTACCCGATAATGAGAAAAATTAAGAGAACCCTCTTAAAAACTGACTTTGAAATCTTGCTCTGTTACAAATTACCAATACCAAACTATATAAGTAATACATTCACCTTTTATTGTAGATTTTGCAAATCATATTTAAATAAGGACTCATCGATGTTGCATTGTTAGACCGTCTTTTATAACACCCGCTTGTCTATTTTGGGTTCTGATCATTCAGTTTCTGCCGAGTCATTAATCGTTAAACCTCGATTTTAAAAGAAAGATAAATTGAATGTAAAATGTCGTTTAAAGGGTTTATTTACTTTAGTCAGGGGGCGGGTGTACCCCTCGACGACATGTTGTCATTCTATTGGTCATTTTGACCGCGTTGACTCAGCAAAAACTAAATAGGCGAACTAAAGATAAACGACTGGTTATTTCATGCAAATTATAAAACTCTTACACTGAGAATTAAGGTAGAATGCGCCTCGGAGACAGATATGCGGACTCTCTAATTTTTACAATTCTTTTCTGATATACCATTTGTGGGGACTCATTTTAAAGCTCTTGGAGTAAGAAATATTATCGCCCTCTTAGTTTTTCGAATATCAAAAACATTATTTTCCCCATAGATTTAACACTGGGATGGCGGCCATTTTGATTTTCAAATAAATGTTCGGTAATTTGTTTCCCTAGTACTTACTTTGCATGTTGACCCCTATTTTTTATTCTTGATATGTTCAGAGAATGACTGAAAGTTTTACGGAGGAGAGTTTGAGCAACAATATGCCTTCAATTTTCGGGGCGTGTACTACCTTAATTGTTATAGCATGATATTTGTATTCATTTACGCTTTTGGGAGGGTCATTAAGATTTTTACTCCCGGGGAGGGTCATTCACTTTAAGCTAGTGAAGAGGGAGTGTCATTCATGTTCAGCCGATGAGCTCCGAAATCCCGATGTCCTACCCATGGTAATTATGGTCCAGTTCCCTAGCGCTTTCTCCACCATTAGGTGAATCGTAAAAAGGGATGTGCATTTCTGGAGGTGGATTGCGGTAGGCTGTAGAATGCGACAAGTCCGAGGAGTTGGCGCGCTCGAGCGAACAAGCATCTTTTTATGCTAATTTTCACACCATTTACCACAAAATTCAATCAGTCGGTATCGTTTTAGAAGGCCCATGAGTTTAATTCCTACATCTCTAACGTCCAACACAGGCAGAAGAAGGTTCTCTCGCGAGATTAATCGAATGATTCAAACGACCGTTAACAGGGCGCTGTCCGATCAACTTTTCAGTAAAAGCTTATTCCAGTTAGTCTTTCTTCGAGTAATAAGTACCGTCAAGTTGTTTTCGGGCATTGACTATAAGGAAAGCCCAAACGTTTCACTGTATAGTCAGGGCGAAATCTGCCGTCATCACAAATACTTTTGGACAGGCGATGCTAGTTACCACGATTCTCCGACGTACTGAAGGGAAGATGGCCGCCATAGCATATGCTCTATGAGCAAATATAATTTCCGAATGTTGTAAAAAGGAAAGTATGAAAGTGTACCTTTCTCATTCAGGTTTCTTTCTAGTTGACGTCGACTATTTACGCCACGTTAATTAGTCCTTCCTCCTCCCTTGAAAGTTGTGCGCAGTAAATCTGTTGGAGATACACCTGACAAAAACCTGCCCCTTTAAAAAGATTTATGATGTCGTTTAAGTAGATTACATTATGTCGACTTGAAACGTGCTTATATTGTCACCTGCCAGAACTATGGCAAGATCTCATTTGCAGATGTTGAACTTTTATCGTAGAATTGCAGGTACTACATGACGCAAATTACGTCACCAAAACTGTGCACCGTTTCAACTGTAAAATAAACATAAGAAAATTTCCCGCTTATCTAGAATAGTTATCGCTCATTTAGTTTAGGCGGAATCATCGTGGTCAAAATATGATTATTATTATTATTATTATTAATATTATTATTATTATTATTATTATATTTTTCTTTATTTAAAGAGGGTAATCTGAGTTACAAATGAATTGTAATTTACATCAGAGCCCTCGTCAAGAAAGCAACAAATTAATACAAAGTAAATATTTATACATCAACGGAAAAAAGAAAAGATACAAAGAAAGCATCTAATCCAGTCATGAACCCTCATTATTGAATTTTAGAAAAAGAAAATTGCGCAATCGATATTTGAACTGCGATAGTCTTTCGGCACTTCGGAGGGAAATAGGAATATTATTCCAAATCGTTCTGGCTCGATAAATGAACGAGTATTAACGGGTAGTAATATTACTCACGTCAGAGATTCCGAACTGGTTTAAGTAATCAGGTGCAAGCCCATTCAAGATTTTAAAGGTCATTACGGCAATGAAATAATCAATTCGAAAGTCAATGGGTAGCCAGTGAAGGCGAGAGAAAAGATTACGTGTGGTAACTGTAATGTCAACAGCTAAAATAACCCAAGCCGCTCTCTTTTGAAGCCTGTAAATTCTTTGTAAATTACTCTTTGTGGTGTTTCCCCATACCGTACAGCAATAATCGAAAATAGAAAGAAAAGTGGCATTGTAAACTAAAATAAGGACGCTATGAGGAGTTAAAGGACGCAGCCTTTGTAAGACTCCTATTCTCATAGATAGTTTCTTACACAACTTATTTACATGATTATTCTGACTTAGAGTACTGTCAATCTCAATACCGAGAAGGTTGTGACTGAAAACATTCGAAATCTCGCAGTTGTTTATACATACATTGATTATCGCATTTTACTCTTTTAAATTTTTGATTTTGGGTTTGACGCTACAATCATACTCTTTGTCTTTGCGGTATTGATGGACATCGCATTGTTGTTAACCCAGGTAGAGGACAGTAGCAAATCGTCCTGAATTGTTTTTTCAACTTCATCAATACCATCCCCAGATACACATAAAGTTTGATCATCAGCAAACATGTCTAAGTTACACATATTTAGACACAAAGGGAGTCATTTATGAAAATCAGAAATAAAATTCGGCCTAAAATGGAGCCTTGAGGTACTCCACATACAATAGGTAAAGTATGTGATTTCTCCCCTAAGTAGCTGGTAAACTGACTCCTATCAGTGAGGTACGATCGAAACCAGTTTAGAGAGGAACCAGTGACACCGTAAATAGAAAGCTTTCTAATGAGAATTTGATGATCAACAAGATCAAAAGCTTTACATAGATCTAAAAACATTAAACCATTATACAAACCCAGATCAATATTATTTAAAAGTTGATCTGTTAGCTTAAGAAGTGCAGTGTGACATGAATGAAATTGTCTCAAACCAGACTCCGAGCTGATCAAAAGATTGTTTGCTTGAAGATAATCATAGAAACTCTTGTAACCATGCCTCTCAAGAATCTTCGATAAAGCAGGCAGAATGGAAATGGGCCTGTAGTTATTCAAAAGTTGTTTCGACCCACTCTTGTGAACTGGTACAACTCTAGCACATTTAAAACATTTCGGAAACGAACCATTTACAATTGACAAATTGAATATTTTCGTGACAGAATCAGCAATGCTGGCAGCACCAACTTGGAGAAGTTTCGGGGAAATGTTGTCATTTCCCTCGGTCTTATTGATATCTAATGAAGAAAGTTGATCCATAACAAAACTACAGGAAATTGATGGGATTTGAAAAGTGACGGGAGCAGGATCCATTTGTTCAGTTAACCATGCTTTAATCAGACTAAAGTCAGGCTCAATGTGAACACTTTGGCGATAACTATTAACAATACTTGTAAAGTGGGTATTGAACGCATTTGCGATGGCCTTATTGTCAGAGAGCGACACGTCACTGTGAACAATACGGAGACTTTGGGATGGGGAGTTTCCTTGGGACAGTATTTCATTTACAGTACGCCACACAACCGAACAATTCCGGGAATTTTCTGTAAAAACATTTTATAATAACGACGTTTTTCGGAGGCAATGGTGTGAACAACCTTATTTCTAAGAGTTTTGTAAAAAAGCCAATCGTCAGGTGAGTTTGATCGGGAAGCCTTCACAAGATTGAAGTCCCTAGCGTGCATGAGATCTAAAATATGTGTAGAGAACCATGGTGGCTGTTTTAGCCTTTTAACCCTTCTGACATTGTAGGGGGCGTAGTTATTACAAACAGAATTAAAGGAATTCATTCATTCATTAAAAGTGAAATTGATGTCATCCATACTGTCAACATTAGGCCAGGAGACTGAGTTAAAGGCTCTTGTAAAATTATCTGGAACGAAATTACGATATTGTCTATTCTTAACATATATATGATCACCAATACCACCACAATATCTTTTATGGCGTCTAATTACACAGATAGGGTAATGGTCAGAGAGACCTACTTCAGGTACACACACACAAGAAATATTAAGGGGGTAATTCACATAGACATGGTCTAAAACAGTACCAGAAACCGGCCGGGAAGCACTATTCACAAGTTGCTCAAAATTCAATGACATCATACATCTGTATAAATAGTGATTCTCCCCATTCGATGCAAGAAGGTTAATATTAAAATCCCCTGTACAATCATTTCCTTATTTTCAAGTTGAGCCGACTCAATAACAGATTCGATTCTGAGGTCAACACAAAGGGTTGAACTTGGTGGTCGATAAATACCTATTACCAGGAGAGGACGAGCATGATATATGATTACCTCTAGGATAATCGCTTCTACATCATTGCATTCAAGATCAAATATCCCGTATGAAATGCACATAAGGCGCAACATAAGCTAAAAGACCGCCGCCCATACTAGTGGGACGGTCTTTCCTACAAATGACGTAATAAGAAATAGCAAAGTCGGAGTCTTGGTTCAAGTCACTTAGGAAAGTTTCACTTATATCAAAACAAAAGGTCTCTCATTATGACAAAGCAAAAGGCGCAGTTCATCAATCTTGTTGGTAATGTGTTGTATATTCCAAGAGCAATGCGCAAACCTTTACCTGTGGTGACATTGTGAAGGGGTAGATGTAACTTGTTAAAAGACGTTCTACGCGACAACGGTAGAGTATTCATGACTTCGGATTGGACGGCACACTCTTCTTGGCCCAATTCCTGTACTGTATGCTGAAGGGCAATCTTTTGATAAGATAAGATAGATAAAAGAGAATAATAGCACTGATCCTCTGGTACATTGGTCGCCGAATAAAACAAGTGTACCTTTAAAACGTTGTTGTACATTGACTTTTTGTTTTTATCGAACTTACACGATTAATGACTCAGCAAATTCAAAATTGATTAGCGGGGGTTAAAACGAACAACTTAAAAACAATCGTTGAAATAAGGAAGAGACGGCAAAGATCGCCATTTTCTGTGTTGCATGTGTAATGAAACACATTTTATAGATCATATATAAATACAACATTAAATTTGCCATGTATTGTATGAGTATCAAATTAGAGAGGACGGACAAAAATCCCTGGTTTAGGCATTAAGACTTCACCTCCAATCTAAATATAAGCCTGGTTTCAATGTTTGGCTTACCATACCGCAAGCAATACACATCGATGGCAACCGTATGGCACCTGAGCTAATCAAACAAACAGAGTGCTGCTGTGGTTACAGGCTGTGACGGACAACCTGTTACGGCAAGAAAGTCAGCAAGATCAAGCGTGAACAGTGAACAACTTCACAAACTTTACAATAAACGCTACGCTGGTGTCCAAATACCAGTATTCTTTCTGTCCACCCAAAGCTCCATTGGCCTGATCGTCTATGTAGGTTCATTTTTTATCCTATTTGGAACAGAGCATTTTCTTATTCTTCTCAAAATATCTTTCAGAAATGTTAAGTCTTCAACTCGTCAACACAGCCTGTATATGTGTCATTTCCGATAAAACCATACCATTGCCCGATTCCGCTCCATCTTAATGACGTTTACCGGGAAATACCATGGCTGATATTTTACGGTAAACGTCGAGATCTACAAGATAAATGCCGTCAGTTTAAGAGTGCTGCTGGAACTACACTTGCAGCCTGAAAGTAAACACTATCAACAAACTAAATGGCTTTCGGAATCGAGGAAATTTTGGGAAGCTGAATACACTAATAGTATGTTGAAACTTGTAGTCACTATCGCTATGGTAGTTCCTTCGAAGTCCTATTTAGTATTTTTATAAGATCAAGAAAACAAACGGGTCGCTCTTCAATACAGTTCACCTCCAAACGAACAGTTAGTTTATGGCATGACTGTCGCATGAGTGACATTTGTTTACATGACAACTCTCGGTGTGAATAAATACATAGACGTCCCTCTCCCATTCTCACGACAATCGGGAGCGATTGATCTTCTCATGCAGCGCTTTCGAGTCTCGATATCTTTTCTAATGAGGTGTTCATTGAGAAATAAGGGAATCGTCGCCCGTGGTGTTGACTTCAGTGAAAACTTTGTAAAGTTTATGAAAAAAGCATGTTTACATTATCATTTCAAAGGTTATGCGCATGGTGGGAAAAAATAAAGTCCCAAAACTTAAAGTCTGTCTTCCATTGTAAAATTCTGGGCAAGGGTGTAGTAACACTTGGTTAGGGAGCTTTAAGTTGTTATGAGCGTTGTGGGTCGGGGAAATATGGGGAGGGTCATTTTTACAAACCAGCCCCATGGGAGGGCCGTGAACATTTCATAAACTTAGCCTGAAGGAGAACATATTTTATATTTGCCAATTTTGTTAGAAACACAAATTTTCAGTGTGTTGTTTACACAATTCGAACACTTTTCACAGTAATTCTAAAGAAAGAAATGCTTAGATAAATGTGTATGTTCACCATATAGGTGGCACAGGTTGTGCTCATATTGCGTGCATTTCTCTCTCTCTCTCTCTCTCTCTCTCTCTCTCTCTCTCTCTCTCTCTCTCTCTCTCTCTCTTTCTTTCTGGTTAGATATCGATATATATGTGTGTCTTTGTCTGTATGTCTGTGTCTGTGTGTATAATGTAATCGATATACACTCACACACCCCAGGTTAGAGCTACATATATGCATTTATATATGTTTAATTATTGATATGAATGTACTTGACTAGATAAGGTTGATGAGAAGTGAATATGTGTACAACAAATTTGATATTGGAATTTCCTTCAAAAGTGTCAGTACACTACACATGGGAGTGCAAGGGGCATACACACTTTTAAACAGGTGGCATATGACCAATATGGGTTAATTTTGAAGAATAACATCTCTGTTGTAAGAGTAAGAGCCAGTGTCTCGTAATATCAAAACCAAGGTCAGTTTCCAAAGAATAAACAACTGATAGGGAGCATTTCAGGAGATGTGAGCATAAGGTAAACATGGAAATCTATGTGGCGAATTGTTCTGGTAAGGTCATACATGCGCTTTAGAATTTTGAAGGGGGGGTATGTTTTAAAAATTAGGAGAAGGGGAGTGGCATATTTTAGACACGGTATTGGGGAGGGGCATATTTTAAATAATGGAAGTCACCTGATTTCCCCCATTTCATCCTTTCGTAATAACTGAAAATTACCTTGTTAACCAATATCGCCCATTCGTTGTTTCGCATCAGCATTTGTGCTGCATCGGATAGTCGACTTCACCTCATGTCTGACCCCAGTGTCTGGCGTAGCAAAATGGACACTCATGCTGACGACACAGGAAAAGGCCGATAATCATTGCCGGAAAGAAAGTTCTGGTCGGGACTAGATGTCCATTTGTCAAAGATAACATCGCATATTGTTCACATTTATTGCAAGGATGATGCTTTATATGGTGGACACTCCCTAGACAGTGGAATAAAAAGAACTTGTTTTCGGGAATTTCAACAACAAAATTAGTAGAAACACTCCCAAAAAGTCACATGCATTTTCCCTTCAATGGAAACTCAAAAACATGGGACAAAGCTAGAGACAAACACAGGAATCACGCGACTGTACATGTATGTGCAAGTATCACGTAAAAATATAGACATGTCAAAACCATCAACGCATATCGTTAACCTCATCGATTGACATACATCTACGGGTCATAATTTGCCCTTTACCCTCAATGGTGTTGATGCCAGGTAAATGAACTTCTGAACTTCCACACGCTGAATGAATGATGACCTGTCGATGACTTTCTGGTAACTTCAACGTGCTCAATTTCAGAGGACTCTGTTTCCCTAACGGTGCAAGTCTTTTGTCACCAATACTGCAAGTAAGATTTTCGCCAGTTCTCAATATTTTTCTAGCTCAGTAGACAATCGTGGTTATAAAGCGATGAAAATAGGACAACTAGGGCGCTCCTCATGATTAATCCAATTGCTCGGTCATCCGACGTACCGAAGCGGTTTGTGTCCTATTAATGTCACCTGGTCCAAATATCTGGCGTCAGACCGATTGGAGTTCTATCAGGTCTGGTCCGTCTGGTTATATGGCTTTGTTGCCGCCTTGTCAGGATTAAAAGGTTCTGATTCATCGGGGTAAATTTATATTGCCGACGAAAAATATCCCTGCTTGCATGGATCACCGACGCGAAGTAAATTTGTCGACCACAATTTGACTTAGGGAGCCTTCATTTTTAGAAGGGGTTGGTGGAAAGCAAAATGTATTTTTTTTCCCTTAAACATGACCTCCTTGATTCATCGATTGTAAAATGAGACTCCCTGTCGCAGAATTGTGATTTTATTTTGAATTACAGCGAGAACAAAATTAGGTAAATCTGTGCATTTATGTATGCTTGATTATTCGCCTTATTGTTCTTGATTAGACTAGAGTCGTTACAAGTCCATGGTGGTGCAAGATATTTGATTTTGGAATTTCACTGAAATGTTGATTCACTATGCATAGTGGTCTATGATGAAACTATTAATAATATTTTTTCAGTATAAAATTAGCTAAATCTGTGCATTTATGTATGCTTGATTATTTAGATTATTGTTCTTGATTAGACTAGAGTGGTTACAAGTCCATGGTTGTGCAAGAAATTTGATTTTGGAATTTCACCGAAATGTCGATTCACTATGCATGGGGGTCTATGATGAAACTATTAATAATATTTTTTCAGTACAAAATTAGATAAATCTGTGCATTTATGCATGCTTGATTATTTAGATTATTGTTCTTGATTAGTCTAGAGTGGTTACAAGTCTATGGTTGTACAAGAAATTTGATTTTGGAATTTCACCGAAATGGCAATTCACTATGCGTGGCGGTCTATAATGTGCACGTATTTTGTTGGTGAATTCCTATTCAGCAAATATCACATGGACAATCAAAGTTTTGGCCATAAAATCAGCTTCTGTCAAAAGTTAACCCTCCCCCATAGATAGATTTATAGAAAGTGACCCTCCCCCTTGAACTGTTTTCTAAAAAGTGACCCTCCCCCAATTCCCCCGGCCCTCCCCTGTAATTACTGAAGGCTCCCTTAGTACATTATGTTCAATGTTTAGTGTTATTTTTGTTTTCGCAATTTTTCTAGTGCGGGACTCAGATTTAACATTTTGTAGTATGCGTTCCAGATTTGAAAAAATTCAACTTTTGCTTAAACTCTGTACTTTAATGTTGGACATCACACATATATACTAGCTGCATTGACAAGACGAATACTGAGCATTGAATTTAAAAGAAGAATAAGAAACATATTTCTTTAACAGCAATAAACCTGTTGAAAAGAACAGTAAACGTTGCGGCAACGCACTAAGCTTAATGAATAAGCTTATCATTCAATATACCTTAGCTCTCACAGTTGTCGCCATATCCATACTATGATATTGTTTTATTTCTTACTCTGGGGAGGGGATATAGTGAGTAATATGGCTGCTCTGTGCGCTGATTGTGACGGGAGTGACAAAGACTGGTCCAGTTCCTTCTTGGCGTTTTGTTCACTAAAATGTGTCCCATTTCAAAGTTGTGTCCAGTGTAATATAAGGTATAGACTTCATAAAATAAAATTTTATAATTTTAATTTACGTAAGTTCATATATTTGATGATTTTCATTATGTTAGAAAGCAGTTTTTATA
>LD378604.1:30838-49571 GCA_001465055.1 Ptychodera flava | reverse complement strand
ACTTTAATTTGACTTTTCTTTAGACCTTCCGGTATCATCTTTACCTTGGGCTCATGTGTCTTTACATAAAAATCTTTCAACTATACAAGATCAAATCTCAATCCGCAGTGTTGCCACTGAACATCATCATTCTCATCAATCATGTACACTTCTCGTCGTCGACATCAACAACTACAACAAAATATGAATTATCATCTTCAGTAGTGATGGTACTTGTTGTCTTTGAGGAAGCTAGTATTCCAAAATATTCTGAATGATAAAGCCTAATTTTATAAGTTCAAGTCCAGAAAGGTAAATGTATAAATTAAGTCCTTGAAATAGTAGGAGGTTTGAACTTTATAAAGCATTTGTTCATAAGAAGTCAAACCGAAATTTTAGCAGTCGTAATCAAATGGAAATTAGTGGCTGGGAATGATCATTGTTGACAAGAGGGATAGGTAGTATGTGTACTCTGCTATGGCGCAGATGACAATGACAAAGCTAGTATGGCAAAATGTACGCTATATGCTCCGAGAGGACAGTTCTATTAACCAATGTTTCTGAGAAAGAAGACTGCTCTTGTAATTATATCCAAGTATTTATTCATTGAATTTGTTCTTTTAGCTGATTTTTCCTGCTAAATCTGCTCTTCATCGCGGCATTAACCATCTATAAGCACTCTGATTGGATCAGAGCTCACACACGCCAATCAGAGTGACCCGGAGGCATACTTAACACACACAAGGTACATACGGTAATAAATATATGTTATTGTCTGGTTTTTTTTCAGGTACTGCAAATGCAAACCGTAAACCGCCCATAGATAATAAAACACCAGTTGACCGATGGGATGAAGAGCATGCTTTATTCGGAGAAAATGACTTCAAGGACATTCTAGGAGACGGGTCTTACAAACTCAGAAAGAATGTCAACGTCGGGCCGTGGTGGATACGTGGATGGAAGGGCTCAGAATTTGAAATGCTGGTCCGGAAGAGGAAATTCATCGGCAAAGACATGGGACCCATTGCATACAAGGACATGATGAAAAGAATTGATTACCTCTTTAAGAAGATGAACAGGAACCGAGGCTACAAAAGGAATAAGAAGTTTGAGAGAAAGCGATATGATTTCTGAATCGGTTGATCTGCGAGTCTGCTTTCTACGCATTGTCTCCAAATGTGAAATAACAGCATGAATGACAGTGGACTCAAATGTGGATGTCCACATCAAGACTTGTTAAACTTCTTGTTGAGATTTCTGTGGACATTCTTGAAATCAAATAATTTGCAGTAAGCGTGGTCAGATGGGCAATTTTTGCAGTGAAACAAGACGGAATGCAATATTGTAAAGTGAGTCATTTTGAAAAATTATGAATTTTGAGCTACACTATGAGAAGACCTCAAAACCTGTTATCTTGAAGCATATTTATTTACCGTATGTTTTCCAACATAACCACAGTCAGCTTCCTGATGCTGACAATAGACTTTTTGATAATAAAAGTGTGTCTGTGGATACAAACTATCATCTATTTGGTTGCCTTTCTCCCTTGCTTACTCATGGCCATATTTTTGAAAACTCAAAGGATAACACTGGCTCAGAGTATAAACTAAAGATGCTAAAATCTAGTGGCCCTTAAGGGCCAGTAGTTGTAATTTTTGATGATTTTCTTTTTTTTAATTTTTTAAATGTCAACTAGTTTCTTCCTACTCCCCAACGCATGCTCAGTCACACTGTATTACAGCTCTTACAGGCAAGCCTTGCCACTTCGATGCCTGGTATGCATGTTTTTTTTACACACACTAAACGTTTTCATATCATTAACAGGAAGGAACCTAATGACTGGATTGTTTGCAATAGTGTGCCTGACTTTAATTTGGATGTGTGTGAGTCAATAGCCATCTGGTCGTAAAGACATTAATTTGCATCCCATACTGGTGATAGTAATCTATCTCAAGGCTTACATGTCAATATATTTCGGTGTCGGTTTCTGTTGTTTATCCTGTACAAAACAATCCAGTCATTAGGTTCCTTCCTGTTAATGATATGAAAACGTTTAGTGTGTGTAAAAAAACATGCATATCAGGCATCGAAGTGGCAAGGCTTGCCTGTAAGCGCTGTAGCTTGTCAATTCAGCCTGTACATGTATAGACCACATTGTTATTGTTGATAGATGAATTCTGGTCAGAACTAGAATGCAACTTGTCAACAATGTCACAGCATTTGATACGGGAACAGGCGGAGTTGACAAGCTCAACAGCGCACCTCAATATGCTTTGGGGAGTACACAAGAAACTGCAGTTTTCATTTTTAAAAAAAGTGAAAAAAGTCAAAACCTACAGCTAATGGTACTTTAAGACTGGCTTTCAAACCAGTAAAATTGATACAACAGTGGAATGTACCACTGTGTACCAACTGAGGGAGGGAGGTGGTTAACGTTGCTGGGTGTGATTTATTGCTATGATATCATAACAGTACCGGGTAGGTATATTGAAATTCTGGCATGGAACGTCATAAGGAGGATTTTTGCTCTTGCCGAGAGGTCGCGCATTTGCCAGCCGTGTTATATTCCAAATATACCATGGTTCTTTTCGCGTCTTGACCAATCAGATGCGCCATCAATATACTGGTATGATATAACACAGCATATTGTGCCCAATGCATTGTAAAGGCAAGGATTAGGTTATGATGCTATGCACCTTAAATTTTTGCAGAACTTTCTTCATTGAAACTTTCTGCCATACTCGTTAAGCATCAAAATATAAATTTGGGTGGCTGTTCGAATGTTGGTATCATGGAAACAAATTAACTTTAACGACATTGCATACGCAAATTGGCTACCATCTCTGTGCAAACTCTACGGTGAAAAATTAAATTTTTGATTGTCACAAAATAGTAAAAACTTTGTATAATCAAAGAGTTTCAAAGTGAGCTCCAATACAAGGACTTTTAAAATTTTTGAGTCTGAAAATCTGTTCCAAGGGGCACAGTCTACCTGACAGAAGGAACGCCTGTACAGAAGGGACTCCGCATCGTCAGCTGAATGTACATAAACCACATACCCAGTATATACGCAAAGGTACAGTTCATTTATTATTCAACAAATGTAAAAAGATCATTACATATTCTATATAGTTTATTAAAATTGCTGTAAATCAACAAATAAATATTTAATTTTATAAAATTTATATCACGTTTTGCATAATTTTATCTTTGGCTTTGTATACATTATACAGACATGGAAATTAAGAAACAAAATTTTAAATCAAGACAGAAGAAATCGTACAAAAAGTTAAATTCCTAATTTCACTATGATCAAAATAAAATATACATTTCAGAGATGAACATTATCACACTCAACACCACTGAATTAAAATTTCATTTAACCTGCAAAGAAAATACACTGACCTCAAAACAGACGCTCTAAGAATACAAGAATCACACACAAACTGAAATTTTATGAGAACCTCAAGCTGGCTTCTGGCACTCAACAGAGACGGTAAACAGCATGCTGCTGCTCTGCCTATGCCAACTTCTCAAGATTTGACCAAGCAGGACATTGATCAAGGAAAGATTTCACAAAATCAAGATAAATATAATTTTTCTCAAATATACAGCAGCATTCAGTTTTCTGTACATTTTGTAAAAATCCATAGGAAAAGTGAGACTGAACCAGTGGTCGATTATTGCTTTATTGAACAGACTTACTTCGATGATTCGAATAAAAAAATTAAGATACTCAAACATAGTCATTCCATGCAGAATCAACAAACAATACAGACAAAATGTATGACAAAAGCATTTTGATGCTGGTTGTACAAAAATAGAACAAAAATCCCTGTACATTTAAATATTAATTTTGTTTGTAAGACTGGGAATGTTGAATTACAGTATCGTATTTGTCTTGCAAAATACAACTCTAAAACTTTACATACAGTATCAAATATGTGATTCTCATGTTCTGTGAACTGGGAGTAATGGTTTCCACTTGGGAAAATGCAGTCCTGCATTTTAAATGAATAGATAATCATGCAATATACAAAAAAAAATATTCAAATTATTTTTTGACGCTTGGAGGAATGATACCTTGGTACATCAATACTGATAAAATGGATTACTATCAGTATCCTTGGAATGTGCAGCGTCTCAAGAGTTTGTATCTTATTGGTTGGCTGAATATCATTGACAATAACGAATCATTTCCAAACAGCCAATAAGCTTCACAGTAGCCTTAGTTTCAGACTCCTTAAGTTGCTTTGAATAATTACAATCTACCAATAAGATATAACCTTCCATCCATTGCATATTGGCCCTTAGTTCCTATTAAAGACATTTGCAATGCAACGCTGGTTTCATTAATGTTACAAATATTTACAGTCTATATAGTGGGCCCTGGGGTCAAAGTTCATGTCAAGAAATCGTCTGTACAGGAGAATAAACATCAATGAGAAACCTGGGCTAATGTGCAGCGTCTCGGACGCTGTTATCCAATTGATTTGCTGAATCTTACCGTTATAATTGAATAATACATATAGACTTCCTAAGTTGCTGTGAATAGTGACAATTGACCAATCAGACACAACCTTTTGAGCACGCTTGCACATCAGCAGAGAAACCTGACCTTACTATGCCTCTTATACATAATTTCATACTGGTTAATCAAAGAAACTGCACACATGACTGGTACAGTGGTAGCTGCCATCCAGCAATAGAGACATAAGAATTCCCTAATTTCAATTTCAATCTCCTTCAAAATGCGGGATGTGAATAGGTTATCAAGGAATGAATTCATGAAATGCTGGTACACCGGGGTAGTCACATGACCGGGATGGAAGGACGGTAATTTGACATTATCGCTAATACTTGTGAACTTCTATTGGTGAGACACTTCTGTAGTATTCCAGCTCAGTGGCAAGTTCTTCCAGGTACTGTCCACTGGAATTCTAGCAAGACACACAAAAGGAAATTGTCATTTATCAGATTGTTGTGACGGAGAATGAGATTGTATTATTGTAATATGCAGCTCCATGCATTACTAGAGGTGATATATGCTGTATGAATACATTACAACCCTCCACGTGATATTTATTATAGAGTCCATCGCATTTTTTAAAATGTTACTCATTTTGCACCACATTAAAAATAAAAAAAGATAAAATATTACATAAAATTGTGAAATACACAGACATCTGAGGGTAAAGGTTTTGGTTACATGTATAATGCACACTTCTAGAGTGCTGTAACTGGTCAATACATCTGAGGTTTTGCACTGACCGTGTTATTAGGATGAAAAAATTGGCAGCTGCCTCAAAGTTCAATAAATATGCATTCTCTGCTTTGTGTCTGGTTTGTCAACCTGCAGACTACTTTCCTGGCACAATTTACACTACATTTTTTTTCCAATTTAGAATGTCGATCTGTCATGTTATGGCTGATGAACACATTTTGGGTAAGGACACTCATTATAAAATACGCTGAACTGTACTTTGTTGATGAACTTTGTACACAATGCATGGAAGACTTCTTTGGAAGTGAGTTCTCTGGTATCATATTGGCAGGAAAACATTGTTAAAGGATTATCAAAATATTTTCAAACTGTTGTATTACTCTTTAAAACTTACCATCAATCTTTCAAGTTTCTTCTCCAAGTATTTGGAGCGTTCTCGTTCAGCGTGTAGTTGTCTGTTGAGTTGATGATATTCCACACGGTCCATGGCACTGACCGATTCCATCTGACTTGCAATTTTCTTTGCTTGTCTTCTGCTTGCCTGCAATCCAGCAGAATTTCACACTTTTTATAACTTGAACATGAGGGGAGCAAATGTCAAGTTTGTGTAAAGTCACATACACCTCCACAGGGCACAGGTTACAATCATATTCATAAAGGGCTTTTCAAATTGAAATTTGTAGGAGAAAGTTAAGCTAGGAAGGTGGACGACATTAATCACTCGTGGGAAATGACAGCATTGCTACACTTCTTATATTCGTATCTTTCAACACTTGACAAACTTGAATGCTGGCACTATAATAAAGTACTGTATATCTTAAAGAGGCACTCCCACTTGGTAACATTTTTAAAACACATTTTTTTAATGCCAAAGGTCAATATTTGACGTGGCGACTCCGCGCGGATCGCGAGATATCGATAAAAACATGTCATTTCCCGAGCGTATTTTTCACATCCCGAAGTTTTACGATCGTTTCTGGTTATGACCCGAAATCCCCCAAAAGTGTGTTGTTGTGCTGATTAACGATATTCTAAGGAGTCCAAAAACGTTCGAATGACGCAATTAATTTACCTCCTACTGCGATGACTTTACCTCTGGTAATTCTTTTTTAAAACTCCTCCTTAGTTTTTATCGTTTTCATTATTCTCAATCAGTTGTATTAAATTTTTAAACAATATCACATAGATATCAGTTTTTACGTGTAAAATATTAGTTGCCTCTGATGACTCATTTTGTCGTCTGCCACATGCACAGTTACGCGTGGTTCGATACATAGCGGCCGCACACGGCGGCCACTATGCATACTATGTATCAACGGCACCTATCTGTGCTAGTCACCTATGCGAATTCTGGTGGAATCAGCAAACTTTGTTTTTGGGTTTTTTTTGCCGAGTCAGTAGGACTCGGCTTTCTCCCACAGGACATGACTGCTCACCGACGCGAGTGGTACTGCTGTGGCGTACAGCAGCGTCAGCGTAGACTCGTACTCCATAGCTTAGTTGACAATGGCCCCAGTGCCGAACGTTCTATGCTCGGAAGCTGAATTCAGGTGGGCCACCGGAATTCAAACTTTAACTTTTTTGAGGACATGTTTTTATCGATATCTCGCGATCCGCGCGCAGTCGCCATGTCAAATATCGACCGTTGGCATTAAAAAAATGTGTTTTAAAAATGTTACCAAGTGGGACTGCCTCTTTAAGTACTGGAAAATTCTAGTGAAATCCTGTATGTCTTCTGTGTGTGTTTGATGCAGCAATTTTACATTTGCGAAGTGTTTGTGCAGCATTAATTTCGTATGGTAATCTTCTACACAACATACAGCGTATATCCAATTACATTTATGTGCCTTGATACAATACATGATTAGTTGTCAAGAACTTTCTAATAGAATGACGCATTTTTCTAGTAATCCATGTGAGTAATTATACCCCTTGATACAAGATGAATTCATGGAATTTTGCTGCTGTGACTTCCAGACCTACCCGGATCATATCCCTGGCCTTGTCCGCAGTCTGGTCTGCCTTGAGTTTCTCTTCCATCAACTGTTGCTGTGTTTCCATGGTTGCTCTTTCCAGAGCTGCCTGGCTTTTTTTAGATCTCTCCAGCTCTGTCTGCAGGTTTTCAAATTTTGTCCTGAACCAGTCATGGGCTTCTTCAAGGTTGTTGGAAATCTGTGCGGATAAAAAAAGGAGGAAAAATTTGAAGAGGTGTAATATGTGAGGCAATGAGAACAAGACTTGGCCAGCAGTGAATGACAAAACTGTGTTGTTTTCGCTCACCTGTGACGGTGATTTCGTATAACTTACAGAAAGAGTTTGCTGTCAAATGTTATGCAGGGATTGGAGAATATATTTGTATTTAAAAAAGATATTCTTTCAATTATCACATGAACTGGCCCAAATTGTGTGACATAGAACAGGACGGATCAGAAATCCAAATTATCCCTGTTCTATGTCATCAAACGAAACTTTTTTTCCTCCACTTCGCCATGAGGCTTTTGTGCACAGACCCGATCTGTCACAATTGATGCCGTGCTCTCATGACACTTTTTCGAAGAGGTAATGTGATAAATTCACACATGGAAACATGGAAGGCATGTCCAATGAAATTTTGAGTCACTGAAGCTTTTGTAGCTATTCTAAAGAATAGAATGGGGGTGCCGTCACGGCTAGCGCTCCAGTCTAGTAACGAAAATTCATGCCCAACTTTTTACATCATGGCTTTTGAAAATTTCTGTTATCTATGGCATACAACACCTGTCTGTTAAATTCAAAGACTGATTTGAGAAACAGGTTCAGTCAGCTTCAATATATTAAGCACACCATAGAGAAAGTTGTCTGACATTTTCAAGGGAGGAAACTTCCGTTTGTTTGAGTAGTTTTACAGAGATACTCACCTGTACAGATTCATTATTTGCCTCCAGTAGTCTCTCCTCTGCTATTTTTGTCGTATGATGAAGTTTTTCTTTTTCTTTCTGTAGTGACTTGTATTTCTTGTACAGCTCTTCTCTCTTGGCCTTTTCCTTTTCTGCTTGTTTTTCATATTTCCTGTTTGAAATTCAAAAAGCCAAAGGAATTAACATGACATCGTAACAAGAGCAGCTTTCTTCTGTGAAGAGTTTCATTGCAATCAGTAAGATACAGCTTTTTTCACTGGAGAACTTTTTCCTGACTAGCCTAATTATATCATTTTCAATGCACTTCTTGACAAAAAAATTTAACCCCATGAACCTTGACCCTGAGGTAACCCATGACATCATCTAGTGACTTTACACTGAACAGATTCCGCAGGGAAATCTCTAACCAGGGATGAGGGAATAAAAACTGAGGTTTTTATATATTTTATTTATTTTGCAACAAGCTAGACAATCTACCCATACTACTCACCTGCACCTCTCTGTCAAGTCTTGCTGTGAGTCTGACAGCGTCTTCAGCTCAGCTTGGAGACTTGATATCTGAGAGACAAACGAACAGATCGTCTTGGACTGTTGACTGTTTTTGATCATGTATTCATTCTTCACTTTCTCCAGCTCTGCCAGCTCCTCGCTGATTGACTGCAGAGGGTAGAAAAAATTTACATAAAATTCACAAACAATTTAAAGACTTCGAGCTTTGTACGGTAACTTTACTGAATCAGATCATTTTTGTAAGGTATGGCACTTTGACCTGTTTATCCCCATTCCCAGTGAACAGGTCCACACTCACCATTGATAACAATGGGTTTGGGCCGAACCACAGTGGTGAATGGGGTTGAAATTACTTACTCCTTATCATTCATAAGGTAATAAGATAATGACATGAATATCTTTACACAAGGAGTAAAACTACAAAATTTTCAAAATATAGCAACTTTATCTCTTTTTACTGTACGAGATCAGAGTTATTTTCACATGTCTGTAACACAATGATTTGCTGAAGTCTGAATCAAAAATTGACATTTCAAATGTTTCAAGAGTGGTATCACATGCCACAACCATTGTACGATTGATGGCTTCAATGTGTATTCATGTTACATGAGCATAATTTGAGTGCGCGATTAAACTCATATTGAGTGATTATCAATGAAGAACATTCACTTGCCAAAAAGTGTTCACTAACTACCAACACTAACATGGGACCAGAGATTCAACAGGAGCAGAAAAATCATCATAATATCAACAATTTTTTTAACTTTTTCATAAAATCAACAAGACATGTTAACATATGGTCTGTTGAATGTGCCATACAACTCTCACCTTTAGTTTCTCACTCATGTCCTCACTGTTTTTCTTGTTTTTCTGGCAGTGTTCCAGTTGAACCTTCATACTGCGAATTCTTTCCTTCTGTCTGTTGCTTTGGTGCTCTGAGTCCATCAGCTTGTGTCGCAGCTCCGTGTTTGCTTTGGACAGCTCGGAAACTTTGCCAACGGTTTCATCATAATTTCTCTTTAACTGGAAAGATATGAGACAAAGTTATCAAACTTATGAGACAAATACATGGTGTTTTCTTTACGACAAATCACAATTTTAATTTAGCAACGAAAATTCAATTATATAGTCAAATGAGATTGTACAGTGTTTGCGACTACCTACATACGATGAAACTTTCAAATATTTCCATTAAAATTACAACAAATTTGGAATGGCTGCACTCTTTATTCAAGTAACCGTCTAGAGACAAAAACTAAAATGAAATGACCGAAGCAGAATCCACACCATTATCAAGAGCGCCCTCTACCATATTCTGCTGACTGAAAAGCTGAAAGCAGTCAATATTCCTAACTCGTCCTGATAGACATCCTTACTACCTAAGATTTTCAACCGTTAGTTTTGATCAAAATATGATAAAGTAGGTGAAACTCACTACTTTACTTCCACGTTACATTTTACGGAGGCAAAATTTTGCAAAAGCAACATGTATCCTTTCAAGTTTTGAAAGATAATGCTAATACCTCAGTAAGTTCTTTCTGCATGCGTTTCTTGGAGGAGTCTCTCTCACTCTTGCTCTGCTCCTTCAGGGTGTTCAGTTTTTCTTGGTAGTTGTTCATTTGGTGTTCCGCCTGCATCCTCTCCTGCTCCCTGTCGAGACAGCGTGTAGAAAGAGAGATATAGATATAGTTTGAGATACAGACAGAATGCCAGGAAAGTTAAAGGTACTCATTGGGCCTTCAGCACCATGGTACGGCGCAGTCAGACAGAAAATAACACAGACAGTGAGACATAACACAAATTGTACATTTCACAGGAGAGTTGGTGTACGTTTCACTTTAGCCACAATACGGTTCACCTTCATCAGTTGACAAAATTTGCCAGAAACTGCAAGTACAAAATTTGGAATACAGTAAATTTCAATGTGTAGACAATGCCTACATATGTTCATCTAATTTTGATGTCCCCGCCAGAATTATTATCAGGTGATTAACCTAACAGTGTTCAGCTGTTTGGTTAAGGAGGAGTTTTTCGAAAAATGTACAGAACGAACCTGAGGACTGGAAAGGAGTAATGTTACCTGTTTGTTTCCAATCTTTGGTAAAAACAATAACTGAAGGTTATGTGACTAAAAAGGCAACACAGGCATTACACACAATCATAAAAGTTACCAGGTGCAAAATAAATTCTGTAAACCTCAGTTTTCTGGTTGCATGGTTCAAAAAAAGACAAGGCCTTGTTGTCAGTGCTTGAAACATACCCTAGCACATGCACATCCCACAAAAACCCCCTCTTGAGATGGACTGGAGCCACAGCCAGAGATGGGGGCGCTCTCACCTTTGATCTTTCATCATCCGTAAGTGGTGATCTTTCTGTTGCAATTCATTTTGAAGTTTCTCCACACTGACTTGCAGTCTGGTGTTGGACTGCAGTAGTTCTTCTAGCGATGCCGCCATCTTGATGCTGTCCTTCTTTGCCTTCTCCAGTGACCGTCGCAATGGTTCAACCTGCCATGGAAACAATGACATCAAATCTTTATACCTCCAGCAATATTCCTGAAATTTCTGTACGTTCGGGTTTGAACAAACTAAATCACTTTTTCTAATTCTTTATCCTTTTATGTCTAACAATATGACTGTCCATATTGATACGAAACTTGTAAAAAATCTTGATTCTCAGCCACTCAGTATCTACAAACTGCTGCACATTTTGCACAAAATACTGTGGCAATAATATGATCGTTTACAAAATGGCTGTCAAAACCTAATTGCAAGTGGTCTCAAACTAAACAACGACACAAGCAGAAGCTGTGTTTTTTATGACTGGAGTAAATATGTATTTCACAAGGGTGACATAATGATAGATTGGTAACTATGCTATGCAAAATAGTTTGCCAAAGTTTGTAGTTATTTTCTTCGATGAGAATATCAACAATCAGTCTTTATGGCATGATCCATAACCTTTGTCAAAGTTCATGACTTATTGATTGTAGTTGTTTCAACCCTTTCCCCACACAATTTTGGTATAGCCCATTGCTTGCTATTGCAAATTAGGACTTCTTAATTGGAAAATAGGTGTAAAAGGCTCAATTTCTACCATGAGGACTACGGTGTTTGGGAAATCACCAGTGAACACAGAATCGGTTCAATGGGTTTACACATCGTAGTTTACCTTACCTCACTGTTTTCCTGTGTTTCCATGTTCAGTAGCTTGGTTTGTAGATTTTCAACTTCCTTCTGTAGTTCCTGCACAGAATGCTGACCGCTCTGCCTGCAATACACAGTTATCAAAACGTTTACTTTCTACAAAACAGCACAGATGATGAAAGGTAACCGGTAACCTCCTACTGTTCATATACAACTGCTTTGTTTTCAACAGCAAGTTTGGAGTGCTGTACACAGAGACAGAGGGGCCATGTACGAAGGGATTCAATGATTCAAACAGCAGCCTTGTCACATTGATATTTACATAGTCTTTCCTCAAGTCTGTGTAAGTGATCACAGCTATTTTCAGTTCTGATAAATCTTCCATGTCTGGTTGAATGTAAAGAATCAAGGACACAATTTGAAATACCTTTGTAATTAACTGTACCAAGTACACACTCTCTTTTCGTTAACTCCTCATGAATGTTGTGTCATCGGGGGGAAAAAAAACAAACTTCCATACCTGTCACTTTTCAAAGCCATCATCTCACAGTCCTTTCTTCCCAGTTCAGTTTGCAGACTCTCCACAGTGTTTTGCAGCTGTGCGTGAGAACCCATCACGCTCTCCAAGGTGGATGCGATCTTTGCGTTGTCCTCCTTGGCATCGGCAAGACTTCGCTGTAAACTATGGACCTACAGACAAAATATGAACGGGGAGAAAATTCCAATACATACATTCAGAGTTTTGATGACAGAGTTGAATGCTCTACTTCCAAGAAAGAAATCTATTTGACAATATCAGGAAGTTAACCTGAAGTTTCAGAGAAGTGCCATTACAGCATAGAGGGCACTGTTCAACTGGACAATCACTTTTTCTGGGGGCGAGGATTACTTGTGACTAAATCACTCTAATAACTTTAAGGTAGAACCTGCCCCGGGGACAGACATTCAGAATCTCAAACTTTTACAACTCTTTCCAAACGTACCACTTGTGGCAGTTCATTTTAAAGCTCTTGGTGCTAGAAAACTTTTCATTTCACCATCTTAGTTTTTCAAAAAATCAAAAATTTTATTTTTCTCCCTAAAGTTAACACACGGATGGCAGTCATTTTGAATTTCAAATATCGGTAAATCTTGGGAAATTTGTTTCTTTAGTACCAAAATTTGCTTGTTGACCCCCGATTTTTATTCACGGTTTTGAAAGAGAATGGTTGAAATATTCCTAACGGACAAATTCAGCAAAAGTTTAAGTCTTTCACTTTTGAGAAGCATAACCTTAATGTCAGATACAAAATTGTGGTACAACATTGTTTCAACAGTACAGCTACACCTCTACGATTAGAATTAGGGGTGGACGACTAAGAGGTGCGAGACATTCAGTTTGCATTTCCATGTTGTTCAATGATTTCCTTGACTGCTCAGATCACCTGTGAGTGCTAAGGAGCTTACCTTCTGTCTTTCTCTCTCCTCCACAGCTTCTATGTGACCTAGGAGTCGTTGACCTTCCTTCAGGGCTTCGTCTCTGGCCTGTATCGCCATGGCAAAGTCTTTCTCTTTCCTGTCAGACTGCCCTTGCAGCTGAAATCAAAGATGAATGCTTGGATGTTAATCACAGGAATGCTCTGGGACATGTTTTACAAGTTTAAAGTTTCACAAGCAGTAAACATTCCATTTATTGTTTAAAGATATGCGTCTATTAAGAAGTAAATTTCTGACACTGAACATGGTGTCTCTAATTGATCGGCAACACTAGACTGTCGTCACTAGTATTCATATTCTGATGCAAAATCTGTCTTTAATTCAAATCAAGAGCACACACATACCTGTTTAAGTTGGCTTTCTAACCGCTGCATCTGTATTTTTGTGGTCCCTAATTCACCATTTGTCTGGAAACAAAGAAAGGAAATTATTTTGTGTAAGCAAGTTTGACTGAAATACTCAGGAGGGATAATAATCAAGTTATAGTTCCACTTGATTTGACATCGTGTGACCCAGTACAATTGAGATCCTGGTATAAGATCAAAGTTTTGTGCCAGCGCCCTCTTGTGACCAGAATTGCATTATCTTTCCATCATCATCAATTCAGTAATGCTAGTGTCAGCAGTTTGGTCACACACATTGCGGTACAACAGTGATTACATCAAAAAATTTGAGCATATAATATAGCCATAACTTTTCACAAACAGACTATAGTAAAGTAAGACCGTCAAGTTTGCCTTCATTTTGTAAATCTTCCAGCTACATAATTACCCTGGCAGGTACGAGTGGTACAGTAATAAACAATATTAGTGTATAATTTACATCAAATTCTAAACAGTACTTTGCAGTGTAGTTCTACGGACAAAAAAGAAGGGTCCGGCGCAATTCAGAGCAGGAAGATCGGTTGAGCAAGGCAACAAAATAGAAGAACATCAAAAGCTTCACTTCATGAATTCATGGAAAAACAAATAAATTAAGTTGCTGGAAAGCCTGACTTGTGGCAACAAGATTCTGTCGCTGGACAGAATTGTGACGGACTGCGTTCAGACAACTGTGTTCAGCCGTTAGACAGGCAATGTAGGGGCACTCTCAAACGACAGATCTTCGAGTCGAGGCATAAACACTTGCTCTTAAAACTCCTTCCTCCTTATTAAAATTCCACTTATGGAAAGTATGTACTGAAAACAGTCACATTGGAAAACGGACAAAATATACTACCTTGGTAAATTTAGCTTCTAGCATGGCGTTCATCTTCTTGAGTTGTACGGCCTCTGTCTTGGTGTTGGCCATTGTGCTGAGCTCTTCCTGTAGCTGGTCAACTTTTGTCTGGAGTCGTCCCTTGTCATAGGCCAATCTGTTCTTGCTGTCCAACATCTCTTTCATGGCACTTTCTACCTGGCTCTGTGCTTGCTGATCAGACAACGTGGATACAGGGAAATTGAAAATGAGAAATACAGCCCCAGAATGTAGAAAATTTTGGTTGCAGGTGGTAAAAAAAATATATACAGGTGGTCACAAATAGGGTGAGCACATTAAGTTTGTGTGAAATGTCCTGATTTTTCACTAAAACTAATAATTTTCACAGCCCACAAATTTTAGCTGACAGCCTGTTGTTTTTGCCAGCTGCTGGCTATTTCCTCCATCCATGTAGCCACTCTGGACAGCAGCAGAGCGGTGTACAATGGTTACCTAGGTAATACAAAAATGATCACTTCCATGTATCTCCACCACTTACATGGAGGGTCATAGGGTCAACTGTGCCTTGCTCATGCTTAACCCTTTGAGTGCTGTAATTTTTTCCAACCAAAATTTTAGTACAACATTTTACCAATTTTTATGAATTTTTCTGTACTTTTTTTGATAATTTTGGACCAAATGGACATCACATATCATTGGCTACAATTTTTTATCAAAATGATGGCAAAAATCTGAAAAAAATTGACTTGGGTTTATTTTATAAAGGCGACAATAATTGACCTTGGCACTCAAAGGGTTAATAACAGTCAGCTAAATGAGCCATTCTGTGTATTGAACTGTGACTCTTGTACTCAAAACTTACACAATTAATCAGAGCATCCTCAGAACCGCTGAATAATTGAAAAATCATGAAATCCAAGGAGGCTCTTTCAATGTCTCGGTCAGAAAATATGTGCTCAACAAGACTCAACTTTGTGTGGAGAGGAATGGAGCTTTCCCTGCCTAATAAATCAACACCCAGATAACATGCCATGGGAAAAGAGATCATTCCATACATACCTGCTGCTGTTCAACAGCTCCCATTCTTTCCATCAATCTGGAATTTTCTTGTTCCAGCTGTGCTTTTTCCTGATTCAAACTAGATATCTCTAGTTTACACTGGGCCACCTCCTCCTGTAGTTTGGTCCTTTCTTCCGACATACCATCCACAGCCTGGTTCACCTGAGACAAAATCAATATCAGCTTAGAAAGACATCATCTTTCTGTACGCTAAAAGTTGTATGGAGTAGAAGATAGTGTATCCTCTCCACAAATGCTGTGAAGCATTGACATTTTGAACTTTCTGGCAGATGCACAAAAACTTCTAAATCTACGATAGATATTTTCAAAATTGTCACTGACACAATCTTTCACTAGAAATTCTCAAAGTTACTTGGAATGCACCTGTACATTGAAGGGCACACTACGGTAATGAATTTCAGAAAATTAGAGCTCCATTAGCTAAAAATTTTGATGTACTTCTGAGGATTTTTGTTCTGTTTATGAAATACAATTTTTTTGTAATGCCGAGTTGTTCAGTATATCACACTCCTGTATATTGTTCAGTGTCAAATGTTATTGTTCATAACTGAATATTGGTCAAGACTGGAATTCATTTGTCAACAATAACACTGGGCATTGTATACACCGTGTTGTGTTTGCAAGGCTAATACTTTGCGTTACAAAAATAGTATCACAACAATTGAGCCTTCAATGAAAATAGCTTTAGCGGTAGTCTTGAAAAATAGCAAGGCCCATCTGTCAAAGACATCTTGGAAACAATACACTCATTGAATTAAAGTGTAACATTAGAAGAGGCCCAAGAAAATAGTTTTCAAAGTTCATGTCCAAAGGTTTGCACAAACTCATCTCAAAGCGTGACAAGAATGAAACTGGCAAGTAAGTTCCTTTAATAAAATGACCATGTCAAGTTCAAATTTCTTTCTTACTTCTTCAAGGAGGTTCTCCTTGTCCTTCATGGCTGTCTCTTTGTCTTTCTGAATGCACAACAGTTCATCTTTGAGTTGATCGAGGGCGCTCTCCAATGCTTCTTTGTCTTTCTTGGATTTTTCCTCTTCATTGGTCAGCCTGGCTTTGGTGATTTCCAGGTCAGTTTGCAGCTCTTTCCTGTGTAAAAGTGAAATTTGATTTTACATCTTAAGGTAGTATGCGCCTCAAAAGTGACAGACTTAAAACTTTTGCTCAAATTTCCCTCAATGACACTTTCAAACATTCTCTTATAAAATCAAGAAAAACCAGGGGTCATCATGCAAAATTTGGTACTAGAGAAACAAATTACCTTTCATTTACTGATATTTGCGATTGAAAATGGCCATCATCTAGTGTTAACTTCATGGAGGAAACATAGGGCCAAAGTCCCTGAAGCTACTATAGACATGGATACAAAATTAAGTATTTCCTGACTGTATGAAATTATCTCACTAAGGTCATCCTAGGGGCATGTAAACGAAATATTAAAGCTGTCTGACCGGCGGTTTTGAAAAAAGAAACGACTCAACAGTTGACAGAGCTCTGCTGTGTTATGTAGCAGGGCTCCCCCTAAGTCACCAAAACGATTAGCCAACTCATTAGCCAAATCAAAAATCTTTCAGCCATTTTGAGTAACTTTTAGCCAGTTTATGATCTCAAGTGTGGCAACAGCTTTCTCGTCATTCAGGAGTCCCTAATTTTACAAATCAAGATGTTTTGTATGATGTTCATGATGGTTTTTACATTAAAGAAATATGTGTTTAGTTTTTGCATTTATAATCTGTGTTTTTATGACATTTCAGGGATAGAAATCCTTTTTCATTTTTGGTGGTAAACTTTAAACACCAGAAATAAAATTAGATAGCAATTGAATTCTAAAAATCTAGTAGCAATGTTAGGTGTATATTACAAGTGGTACAGATTGAATATTTCTGCCACATTCAGTTAGTATTCACAGTGTGATAGCTTGTGATAAGTTACAGGCTTCTCATGTGGCAAATTTATGCAGTCTTCCATAACCTAAATGTTTGAGCCACACAAGTAAGACAATTTTCCATGCAGAAGATAGCATTTATGGTATAGCACAATGGCAGTGTAGATACGATTATTGTGGTATTTAAGGCCCCGATTTTACGTGTATGTCATAGTTGTGATCAAGCAGGCTGAAATAGCATCTTGAGTATAAGTACTTTTCTTGAGACAAAAAGGGCTGGGCCAAACAAAACTCTTGTAAAACAAGACACAACGATATATGTTCATTTAAATTACTCACTGTTTGAGGGCATTCATTGTTTTAATGATTATAATATTTTAGCCCAGATATATTTTCATTTGATATTTTGATATCATCAAGAAATGTCCGGTGATGTTCACTTCTAGATCATTAAACTGGTGGAATCTCCAAAAATATTAAAATCATTCAGAATCACATAATTTCTTGTATAAGTTATAGCAGTTTGAAAGTAGGCCGAATGGGAGTCAATCAAGCTGAATGCCATTTAAATTGGAAGGCAGCAAAATGCCATTTAAATTGGAAGGCAGCAAAATTACCTTTCACCTATTGGACCACCCTAGGTAGTTTCTTGTGAACCATAATTGCATAATTAGTGGGTCTTCATGCATGACATCACATGATGAGATGACCTAGACTTGACCTTTCAGATAACCTCAGTTTTTCTCCTTTTCCTTTGTATTATGACTCCATTTGTGAAAGTTTCCTTTGAAATAATGGTTTTTACTATCAAACTGAGTAGTTGCAGGCCAAATTTTGATACAGCAAAGTAGGTAAAACTTTTGATAGACTCAAGGATGACCCAGGACTCACAGAGGCAAAGCAGGCCTCAGTGTATTCATGGACGTCACAGAGGCAAAGCAGGCCTCAGTGTATTCATGGACATTACGTTCATGATGTATTGTAGTATCGAACAGCAACAGTTTGTAACTTTGTAGAAAGGAGAGTAAAGTGTTTCAATACATTGCAACTTTGTAGGAAGGAGGGTAAACTGTTTCAACATCTCACAACATTTTTATTGTTAGGTGTAGTTTTCTGTTGAGGAGGTGTAAGAATTCAACAGCCACTACATTAGCCAAACAGGAATTTTTGTAGCCATTTTTAACTTTCTTTCGAATTTGGCAAATTGGCGAATAGGTAGCGGGAGCCCTGTGTTGAGAGAGAATAACCTTTTGTGACACATGTATTGATGAAGAAGGTGGATATCTTTGATAGCTCATTTCAGGATGGCCTGACCAAAAATGGAAAAAAATTCCGTAAAAAT
>LD378589.1:0-13052 GCA_001465055.1 Ptychodera flava | reverse complement strand
TTAAAAAAATACATCCATGGGGTGCATGGGAACCCTACCTTCCGACCCGACTACTGTATTTTTTCGTTCAAACTGAAAAGGCGGGCAGGGCAGACTGCACTGCAATGGCCGCTGTGAACTTGAGCCGGCAGTCATGCAAACCCTAATCCCGACCCCTTTTGTCCAAAAGTGGCCGCTCCAATCTCCGTACGGCTACAGCCTCTCAGGATGGACAATGGCGTATACATTATACGACTAATTTGTTTGTCGCACACAAGTTTTCTAATAACATTGTAGATAAACGAACCGACTAATTGGAGTGTTTGGATAGAACACTTAACTGGGGTGCCGAAATAGAGTTCGAACTCGGAGCTTCAAGTGCCAACAGACTAATCTTAGGGGTGTCAAGTCTATATAGAGCGTATTCCACCCAGTTCAAAGAATCCACGATGTGTGTTGTAGCGGAGCGCGCGCACGCGTGATAGGCTTTGACACACGTTGATAGGGTTGTCATGAGATATCACCAACACGATGGCATTGTTTGTACAGCATTTTTTGAGAGTGTAGCCTTCCTTCGGAACAAGTATATATACTGTCACTTTTACTTTGCAGCACAACTTACATAAATGAAATCGACAGCAGTTGATTTCATTTTGAACTGTTTTGTGGATTACTCACAGATTTAGGTAATTTTCAAAAGCGCAATTATATGCATTTCAAAGACGTCGTAGTGTTGTCCGACACTGTCAGTTAAAGAGCCTATATTCCTTGCCAAGCCAACTGCTCACACTCTTAGCAGTTAATGAGAGAGGACGTTTTCTCATATCAAACCGACACATTTAAACTGATGTGACTGTTGTAAAAGAACTTATTCACTTGGATTCGTCATATGTCGGTTTCAACCGATGTACCTGAAGTGCGTGTATTTCGACGTTAGGTAGAACGCATATTTTATGAATAAAACGTTGTAGATACTCTGAAATTGCTTAAATCAATACATTAAGACTACACACTGACATGTCTACTACATACTAAATTATGCAAGCATTTGTCAAATTGACGACGTTCAACTTGGCTTATTCTTTAATAATGTCTTCAGTTTCTAGAACATTATGACACATCAAAATATGATAACGACAGACACGTGAAATCTTCTTACATAGTGCTTTTTTCAGAAGACCTTTTAATTTAGGTTGCAACTGAAAACAGATTTCGCTTTTTATAACAAAGTACAATTATATTTCCAATGAACAAGAAGTAGAATGTCTGTCTTCTCTGAATGGCAGATAAAACGAAAGTCTCACTGACAGAGTGCAAACCCAGATACGAACACCAACTTCATAGTCATTAGAAAGTCTTATTAGACTGAAAGATTCAGTCGTGTTCGAAGGCTCCGGCGCACTGCGACCTACGACTTTTTACTACTAAACGGTCGTAGGTCGCAGTGCGCCGGAGCGCCCGTACACGACTTAATCTTTCAGTCTAAAAATCTAATATACTGTAACGATTCTCATGCCGAAACACAAATCGAAACAAGATTTTCCTTCATTCATATCCAGTCGTAAAAAGTCACAAACTCCTGATATACTTTGTACAAAAAGCAATGGACTTTCCAATGTTACAGTATGATGTCATTGGTTATGTTTGGATATCATTAAGTGCAGCTCAAATAATCGAGAGCCAGATGTTGTCACATTTCATTTGCGATGTTGATTTTGATGTTCGACAAAACAATTCGGTCATACCAGAGGGTATTTATTTTTAACGTGTTATATATTGCCTAAGCTTGTAAAACCATAACAGCGTTGTCAATCTTGTCATAAAAAGAATAGCTATTCCAGAGACGGGGAATGCAAACCATGGTCCATAACTCGTAGAGATGATGATACAATGAAAAATCTCACTTGTTGCCTGCTAAGCAACGGTTGCTAAGGGTAATTTCCAAAATCAATCAAAATGCAAAGTTTTCATGGTTTTCTTTGCATAATAAAGATTTACAGAACCATACGATTCCAAAAGACGCAGGTTTGTTGCGCGATTGGTTAGTGACGTCACACATATACACATTTTCACAGCTCTACTTTAAAACGTTTCAGCTCCTACGACTTTTTACTACTAATTTTCCAAAATTTCAGAATGTAACACAAGAGATAGCTGTTTAGAGCCCCAAGCATGGATTAGGTTATCTGTTCAAGTACAAACTATTTTTGAACAGGAAAATGTCTATTGTGTTATTTTGTGAAAATTTGAAGAGTTTTACGGCGATATCTCATAAACGGTGCGGAATTTTTAGATATTGTGTACCTGTAAATGTCCATTATACATACTATATTTCTACCTATGAAACACATCTTAACAAATCCTAGCATCCGAACACTTTTGGATAGTTACAACAGTGTGATGTCAAGCAGTTGACTTGAAAATTACATGATGTTTATCAGCTTTGTCTGAGACTAAATTGACCAGCTTGATTAACTTTTAAGGGGAAAACAATGGTCTAACATCATGTAAATACTCAGTGCCAACATGAACTAATGCGAGAACCAGAGATCAAGGTTCCCCCTTTGAGGTCAGTGGTATCCAATGAATGCACATTCGAATGATTTTAATATTAAATAATAACAAAATCAGAATGTTTCAAACTAATCTGATGTCTCGTCATTCTCTCAGACAAACCTCAGTCTCTGAGTAGAGGAGTAACCCGTTCTTAACCTTTTTGTACAATTTTCGGTTTCGAAGATTATCTTATCAATTAGAGCGACCAAAATAACGTAGCTCATAGTAAAATGTGCACAGCCAAATGATGAAAACATTTATCCGTCCACCTTAATTAGAAGAAGGGGATCTTAAGCCCTTCAATGCATGCAAATTTGAATCCTAATGAAAGTGAAATAGATGTAATGAAGCGGACTCGTGTCTTCATGGTCCTCTACAGTTGGAGATCCTGGTGTTCATAATGCAGGCAACCATTCCCCAATGAGTTAGAATAGACGCAGTTTTCGCATGTATAGTACATGTTACAGAAAAAAGCCTGTAGGTAAGCAAGCCCTCTAAGATCAATAAGTTACCAACAAAAGTTACGACAGCAAATACTGAATTTGAGGAAATAATCATCAGAATTCAATGATGATAGCAGCAGACTTAAGTCTCGACATTCATTTGACGAGGACGACTGATGACTGAATGGTAAACACTTGGACTGATTCAGTTTGCATATCATCAGGGAATAACCAGGAATGTTTGGATCTGTGGACGACTACTAATATTTGTTTCATCGGTGAAGTAATAATAAAACGTGTGCATATCCTATCAAGTTCAATGTTGTAATTCAATCGATTCCGCAAAACACAATAGCTATAGCCAAGCTGACAAACTCTGACAAACACTTTTATCCTGTTTTAACGTGTTGTATGACGACACTCTATGTTTTAATCATTGTGGCAATATACTTTCTTTGATGAACAACTTGTACTGCAATTTGCGATGTGATGTAAGAGGAGTTAATCATGTCTTGCTAACGTATTACAATGCAAAAAAAACTATAACTGATTCATTCTGTCTTTTGTCATTTAAAATTTAAAGAACGTTCACAATCCAACAAGTGGAGTGGCAAGAGTTAATTTTCATTCGAGACACTTTCATTTCTGTCGTAAAACAGACACAGGCAACAGCGAACTACTCACGGAACAGTTATTAAATGTTTGTGTATGTTAACTTGTCATGTGGACAGATTCATAGGGTGAATAAAATCAAACTTGTAGTTTGAAACGATTGGAAAGCCTGCCCTCTATGGCCAAATGCAGTATAACTCAACCCGCACCTGAATACTGTTGACTCCACTGATGTAAACCAGCACCATTACCGTTTGGAAACATTGTCATTATGCAAGTCATTTTTATTTAATATCATACTTCTAATTAAGGATATATCAAGACTTTAAGTTATTTTTTGGCTTTTACCATAGTTTAGGACAGCAGACATTGGCCGTCTTAACAATATTAAAATGCTCAAGTGACTTTATGCTTAAGCAGAAAACCTTGCTGAACTAGTAGTCAAGGTTTATTCTTGTTTTGACAATCGCTTCAGAAAACGTTAATCATCTAGTATCCCGCAAAATAACTCTGACAATAAACACTTTTATTTAGTTGGAACGTGTCGAATGACTTCACTTGTACTTGAGAAGGTACGTTTGATCTTGGAGGTAATTGGTAATAAGGATAGGCAACATTTTTGTATCACTTCAATTAGATGATATGAATTATTCACGGTTTTGAAATTTATATGCTTTTTCTAGAGTACTCTTTTCAAGCCCCAGTAATGTGAATATTTTTAGCAAATGCAGTAATGCCACAAATCTAATTTTTTAGCAAAATTCATTCCACAGATTCTAAACCATTTTATTACCCTCTCAAAACTGATAGGCCAATCTCTGCACTAAAGATGATTCCAACTCTATGACCTAGAAACAGCTTGAGAAAAAAGTGATAAATGGATGTCTGTGTACAATTTCATGTCCTAAAATATTTGTAATGACCTTCTACTAGAAACTCGATTTTGTTTTTCAATTACCGAGTGAAATTAACGTAAAAGTGTTCAGAGGCCTTGGATTGCGAGTTTGTGAATAGAATGGTCTAAAATTGTGAGTTTATAGCACAGATAAAGTTCAGTTGAATAATGACAAGATACTCTTGTGTCGTCTCTCTCTTGATGAAAACGATCGTACAAAACCTATGACACGTTGATATGTCACCATTTACTGTAGAATATTAAAGTCATCAGTTGTATCTATCCATGACTTGAAAATCATGGTTACGTTGAATGTATTCTAAAAACCCGTTTCTTTCTCTTTCTGAAGATTGACAAATCACAGGTTATTGCTTACAAAAACGAACACCAAAATAGATGTGCATGCATAGTTACGAATATGACTGCTTTATAAATCAACCCATCTAGCGTATAAGATGAGAATGCTCGCAGGATATACGAGACTGAGTTTCGATGTCGTCATTGTGTAGCCCTCATCTAGTATGACCTTCCCCAGTTTCTACGTTCTTGTGCGTGTTCTCGCTTTCTATAGCACTCATTAAAATCAAGCCTATGTGGATTCACGGACAACTTGTTTTAAAGGTATGTTTTCGTAGTGAGCCTGTCCGTCAAGCATGGCTTTCTTCGCAGCCCTGTCTTCTCGCTTCTTTTGCTTGTTAACAGCGGCATAGGTGTGCGTAACATCGCCCTTACCATTCTCACGAGATGTTGCGTTGGTACCTCCATTGACGTCATTTTGAGCGATTGGTGTGTGTTCCCAGTTTTCGTAGTCATGGTTACAGACATAGCTTTCCTCCGAATCATCTATACCATATTCGTTTTCCACCCTCTCGTTTCTGTCAACAGTTGTCAGCTCAAACGATGTGTCTCGTGATAACTGATTACGAGACTGGAGGTTTCCATACTTGATTGTTTTCCTTTGATGACGGAAAATGACACACCCAAGAACGATTACGGCCAACACTGAAAACAAAACCCCAACAACTAAACTGAGTATCACAGGGGACAACCTTGACTGCTCTGCTGGAGATGTATTTGTCTCTATGAGACCAGTTAAATTCACCACTGCTGTATTTGCAAGCGTGCCATTAACTGAGCAGGTGACATTTATTTCAGAGGATTTTGATGATATGTGCTGATTAATTTCACTCCAACTTACTGTAAGGTTTGAGTTTGAATTGTCAAGCTGTTCCTTATTTAAAAACCATAAATATGAATTAGATGTAAGTGGTGGGTTAGCTATGGCTGAACAGTACAATCTTACTGCTTGACCAACAGACAGCTGCGGTGTTTTTGGTTCTACAAATACTATTGGTCCAAAATAGACGCTCAGGGGACCAATAGCACACTCACGTCGACTCGGAACAGCTTTACCCGTCATTATACATGTTATGTTGGCACCGTTATCAGCAGCGGTCAAAGTCCACATATGTCTGATATCGGGGTTCTCATTGCTGAGACGTGTTCCGTTTATTTCCTCACCATTTCGTTGCCATGACAGATAAATAGGCCCATTCCCGCCCTTTGAAATGCACTCTGTCGTCAAAATGTCGCCTTCTGAATACTTCTTGGACTCATGTCCAATGCATAGAGGATAATCCTCCCTGGGTGGGTAAAGGACATCTAACATCGCCCTACGAGACTCAATAATAACTTCGTCCGACATCTTGTTATGTACACTGCAATAAAACATTCCAGCATCGCTTCGTCTTACCGTCCTGATTTGTAAGTGAAATGATTTAACATTGTCACCGATGATTGAGTACCTGGCATCTCGACCACTTCGTGCCCTACTTGTCCCGTTAATGTCCGAGATGACGCTTTTTGAGATGTCTTTTAACCATTTCACTGACATTGTTTGGGAATCTAACCCGTCTATTCGACATGGTAACGTCGTAGGCTGACCTTCTGTGACACTGATATTGTGAGGCTGCCGTGCAAATATAATTTTTGAAATAATTGTCATGTTTGCATAATTGGTCATGGACAACTGTGAGCCAGATTTTGATATCAAACAACAACGGTACAATCCTTCGTCATCTCGAGTTACATTCACAATGATCAACGTTCTCCAAGACGTGCCGCTATTCCCATCAAATTTTGTCTCCTTGATATCATACTTAAGCTTAGACGGTTTGTCTTTTGAGAGCGTGAGGTTGTTGTGTTTCCAACTTATAATAGTTTGACCTTCATGTGAAGTGTAAGATACGTTGCAGTGCAACTGAACAGACATACCCTCCATGGTGCTGATCTCGGCTGGTTGCACAACGAAACAGTGTTCTGCCGTAACTCCGTACAGCAACATTGCTGTCTGAAGTATGTATCTGACCATTGTCGACATGGCTAATTCATGACGGAGTATACGTACTTGAAAGACGTCACGACGTCAAAACTTCTTCGTTTGGTGAGTATAGGTACTGTAGGTAGCAAAATTATCGAATTTATGAGCCAAGAGATCATTCTTCTGGGTGTCACTTCTATATATGGAGTGTGACCCATTTGATTCCAAGAATTCCCGTTTTATAGTTTATCAAAGCGCACGCACGCGTGGTAGATCTTTGTACAAAAGTGCCTGTATCGCTTGTCAAGCCCATTGTATGGGTGCTCTTCTGTATAGCATAAGAGACGTTTTCTTCTATCAAACTATCAAACCTGCACAGTTTAACTGATACATAAGTTACGAGAGAGAAAGGTGATATAGAGTTGTTGCAAAGGAACTTATTGCATCAGTTACGTCATATTATATCATGGTTGGGCTATGTGTCTTTTAGTGAGTATTGAGACATGAGATAGCACACTTAACGCGATTGGAACTAATTTGGGATAATTGGATTTTCATATTTTTCAAATTTCTCAAAAGTGTTAGGTGACGTATAGCTGATATTGCAAATTATTCATAAAAACAAGTGTGTAACGAGAAAAAAAGCAGATGACATTACATTTGTAGATTAAATCGACATTACTTCACCATCCAATTTTCCCAAATTAGTTCCAATCGTGTTACTTATTAAAACACTTTTGCATTGTGGAACTCAATACAGCTGAAAGATCAAACACTGGTAACAAACATCTAACTTGGAATGGCCATTCTAATAAGTGATTATATCAAAATCGAAAATTGTCTTTAAAATGTCCTAATACCATGGGCACTTTACTGCTGAGACGTCATTGCAAGTTACCTTAGAAAAATGAACGGAAGATGAATGTTCATATGTTTTAGGATAAGTTTCTCTGTGAACTACCTTGGATACTGGGTTATGAAGGGGGATAAGTGAATGCCAAAGCCAGGTTGAAAAATAATGTACTCATACTGATGAATTTCATTAGAACAGAAGAATGATACTGTCAGTGTTGGAAACTGTAACCTTCTCTGTCGAAGTTTTCTTTTCCCTGATGAATTTCAAGTCCTAACATTAGCTATTGTGTAGCAAATGTGCCACTATTGAAATATTCCAAAGTTTAACACAAAATTAAATACGAAATGGTTCTGGCCCACCATTCTTGACCAAACGTTTGTATAAAACAGATTAATAACCCGTCAAAAATAAGTCCAACACTCCACTATACATAAACCGTAAACCAAAGACCCCTTTGATTCTTTTTAAATAGAGAGGCGCGCCCTCTATCCTCCGATAGAGGATATACTTTGTATGAAAAGCAATTAAGGACAATGTTTGCAGTGTTAGAGTACAATGTCATTTGGTAACATTTAATTATCGTTCCATGCAGCTCAAATATTTGAGTGGTAAACATTATTAAATTTCCCTATTGATATTTATTTTCACAGATCGACAACGCTGATAGGTCATACAAGATAGTATCAATTTTTAACATTGCCTGGGCTTGTAAAACCATGAATGTTTAATTAGAAAAAGAATAGCTATTCCAGCGGCGGGAGATGCATAAGGGAGTTGACATTATTTACGGCCTGGGGATTTGGACGAATGTGACGGGGGGGGGGGGTCACTCAAAAAATTGAAAACTTCAAAGGGGGCTGCTCACAATGTTGAGAGGAAGAAGGAGGATTACTCAATTTTTTGTGCAAAATAAACTGAACACCCCTCAAATTGAACGATTGCACAACTGGGCGAGACCCAGAGAAATGGCAAGCAGACGAATTCTTTAATGACCGTGATCGTGGCTACCTCCATTTTCACAGCAGGTGCCGGTCATATCCAATGTCAACTAGTAAATCATGGTCGTCAATAATGTAGTCATCGGAACCATGATGTTTTTGTGACAAATATCACACACGGAATACCTTTAAACTTCAATCACTTGACATACACTATTCACAGCGTTCAGGCTTTACATAATTAGAAAAAATAATGTCTTTATTGATTAACAACCCACTCCAGGAGTGAAGTAGAAAAGGTACCATAAGTCACAATTACTAAATATATAATCAGTTATTAAAGACTTCTTTCTGACTTTGTAGTATTAGCAATGTATTCGAAAAGAGGAACCTTGTCTTCAAAACTAAAAATGTACAGAAACTTCAATGTATCACTCTGACGTTTAAATTCCGTAAAAGTGACTTCATAGCTGAGAAGAGAGCATATCTATCTATCTATCTATCTATCTATCAATCTATCTATCTATCTATCTATCTATCTATCTATCTATCTAACACTCAGACGTTTAAAATTCCGTAAAAGTGACTTCATAGCTGAGAAAAGAGCATATCTATCTATCTATCTGTCTGTCTGTCTGTCTGTCTGTCTGCCTGTCTGTCTGTCTGTCTGTCTGTCTGTCTGTCTGTCTGTCTGTCTGTCTGTCTGTCTGTCTGTCTCTCCGTCTGTCTGTCTGTCTGTCTATCTATCTATCTATCTATCTATCTATCTATCTATCTATCTATCTATCTATCTATCTATCTATCTATCTATCTATCAAATATTAACCACACTCAATAAAATAAGGAACTTCGTCCGTAACCAGAAATTTTCACAAATTACAAAACCTCTCATAAAATTGAATGTTGGGACTTAACTCCTCCTTACTTCAATTAACAGATTATTATCAGAAATACAAAATTTTGTTATAAGCTTTCTGCGATTTACCTTCTAAATATCCGTGGATTAATCCTCAAAACAAAAATGAGTTTTTAATTGTGTGTGTGTTCGAAGTTAATTGTGGTCGGTGCTTTGTATTCTCATATCACTAAACCATGAAACACTATGTTAAGCCATCACATTTCTGAGAACTGTTTTCACAGCGAGATTAATATTACACACGTTCGACCTGGTATCTAATCGTCTATACCGCTCAATTCACTTGGAGTGATGCCCAACAGTTGTATTTGAAGCACATAGTAAAATGTAATGTGATGAAAACAACCTTACCAGTATTATGATACATGTTTTACAACATTGAACTGAATAGGATATCTACCGCTTTTAATGACAGTATTGTAACGCCCTCCCTTGTAGAGATATCATCTGGAAGCGTCCCTCACGTGGTCAAGGCGTATGAAGGTCATTGACTCTAAATCGTACAAGCAGATAGGAGATAGTGCGATACTTTTAATTAATTATTTGTAGCCGTTGAATGAGAACAATCGACAACGGGATATTTCATGGTGTGATCTTATTTAATCTTAAGAAACAATCAAAGACTGGCGGGAAAATTATCTTGTGATAACCATAGTCATTATGTTTGTTTCGGGACGTATTTAACTTGGTAGCGAATTTCCACTAGACATAACATTACAGATCAGAATTGGAGACCTGGCGTGTTACGCCTACCACTAGAAATAAAGATCTGAAGTTGTTCCCCTGACTACGAGCGCGACACTACTAGTTCGTTGAGTGCTTAACACTTCAGAAATTTCTTCTTGTCGTTTTGGTTTCATTTCCACATTTTTCACTTCCATGAGTCATACCAGGTACTGTACAATAAAATGCTGAAAATGATTTAATGCTACCTTAACCTTTTCAGGTCTGACTTTCTGCTAACTTTCCCTGTGTGTAGTGATTTACGCCTGAGAGGGTTAATAGAGGAACGTTCATCGTGTCATATACCGTCCCGTATAAAGACTTATCAGATCCTTCGTAGCTCTCCGCTTGAGATTTTAAAATTAAAAATTGCTTGTAAAATCGCCAATGGTATGAATTACATAGCCAAGATAACAATATTAATTAACCATTGGTATTCTGTTTAAATGGTTGTTTTTAAAATGTAGTAATCTTCTATTTTCAACACCTGTGCCTTTGCTATGAGAATAAGTGGGTTCGCTTCCGATCGAGAATTTACAGAATTTTTACACGATGAAAAAATATATCGTCATTTGTTGAAAGATTTGACATTTTGACATTTTGCCTTCTTTGCCGCTTCATACGCTTTAATTTCTGTAGATGTACGTTCTGTGGAGCCGTACGACCTGGCTGGGACCGTATTACGCTCTACTTTAGACGGATCGCATCGCATATTGCTTCGATGCTTGGAATCGTAGGGATTATGGTCTGTCGAGCTTTGGCACCTTGTATAACTTCATCGAAACAGCCAAATCTTTCGTGACTCATACAGTATAAAATGTAATGGTATTTCATCCTTAGTTTTTTGAGTGGTATATATGTAAGACTAGTGATTCTGCGTATCCAAGATGGCAATTATTGTTTGTCTCTCATTAATATTTTCATACTGATGGGCCGTGTCTTCATACCTATTGACTGCACCTCCATAGACAACAGGAATGTTTTCATACTCATAGACTGCACGTCCGAACACATGGGCTGTGTTTTCATATTCAGTGGATTTATTGCCATATCCAGTAGGCGTATTTTCATATTCAGAGTTTGAATCATCATGATCATTGGCTGTATTTACATATGCAGAGGGTACATTTTCATATGTATGGGCTGCTGTATTTTCATACTCCTGTCCTGTATTTTCATTCTCCCGAGTTGTATTTTGATACTTATGGGCTGTATTTTCATACTTATAGGTTGTATTTTCATACTCATTAGCTGTAGAATCTTCGTCACTATCATACCTTGAACTGTCATCAATAGAAACACAATTATCCGTCCGCAATGTTTGTTCCCCAAAGACGACCTTACCTTCATGAAAACTTGCAAATTCATAAGGTGCTGTGTGGGAATGGTAGTTAGGAGAGTTAGGCTCTCTATCCCTTCGTCCCCTTTTTTGAAGCAGACAAATCAAGCTCACCATGCCAATTTGAGAAAGCAAGATTAAAGATAAAACTACCGCAACTGAAAAGGGTATCGTAACGGACAGTCCAGTCCGCATTTCTGGCGATGCCGTTGTTTCTGCTTGGAGGACCAATTCCTGAGTATTCTCAATTGCTGTATTTGATAGCCAGGAATTCATCAGTGTTACTTGAATACCAACGGACATCCTGGTTTCTGTAGGTTCTGTAGATGTAGATACTGGTGGTCCGTAATATACTTCTAACGGACCAATCACGCACTCGCGTTGATTCAGAACAGCTTTACCCGCCATTACACAAGTTATGTTACCACCGTTATCATCAGCTGTCAAAGTCCACATATGTCTGATATCGGGATTGCCATTGCTGAGACGTGTTCCGTTAATTTTCTCACCATTTCGTAGCCAAGACAGGTCAATACGCCCATTTCCTCCTTTTGAGATGCACGTTGTCGTCAAAATGTCATCTTCTAAATATTTCTTTGATTCACGCGGAATGCATGACGGATAGTCCTCACTTGGCGGGAAAAGCACATCTAACATCGCTCTACGAGACTCCAAAATAACTTCGTCCGACATCTTGTGGTGTACACTGCAATAAAACATTCCTATATCGCTTCGTGTTACCGAACTGATTCGCAAGTCATATACTTTAGCATTTTCTCTGATGATTTGGTATCGAACATCTTGTCCACTTTCTTCCATACTTGTGGTGTCGAATATTTCGACCAGTGAATCATCTTTTGTCCATTTTACCAACATTACATTGAAATCTAACCCCTGAATTCTACATCGTAATGTTGCATTGTGACCTTCTATGATGCTGATATTCCGTGGTTGCCGTAGAAATATAGGTTTTGGAACAACTGTCACATTTGCATAATTCCCCAACGACAATTGTGACCCCGAGTATAAGAGCAGAATACAACGGTACAATCCTTCGTCCTCTTGATTAACATTGAGGACGGTCAAAGTGCTCTCAAAAGTGCCGGTATTTCTATCATAATTTGTGTTCTCGATATCATACATGAAATATGTCTCTTCCAAGAAAGAGACACTGTTATGTTTCCAACGTATGGTATAAGTTTGTCCTTCATGTGGAGTTAAAGATACGTTGCAATGCAACTGAACAGACATACCCTCGATGGCGATGGTTATCGCAGGCTCGACAACAACTCTGAATTCTGCCGTAACTCCATACAACAAAAATGCTGTCTGAAATATGTAGGTGTACATGGCTGCCATGGCAATTAAATGGCGGAGAATCTCTGCTTCAAAGGCGTTAGGACTTCACGTTTTTGCTCGGTGAGTATGAATACCGTAATTTGCGAGTTCAAACTCGGAGTTTCAAGTGCCAACAG
>LD378577.1:69135-84346 GCA_001465055.1 Ptychodera flava | reverse complement strand
CGGCCAAGTAAAATTCTAATATTTCCTGAAATCGACGAATTCGGTTTTAGGCATAATTTCAATTTTTGGGGTTAGTTCTAATTCAGATATTGCATGTTTTTGTTCTCACCATTTAGAATTCGACAAGATTTTCGAATTTAGTTTTGTCTATCTCAAATTCGTTTTTTAAATTCAGAAATCAAAATCGGGAAAACAGAAACGAACAACGTTAAATTTTATAAGGGTGCTAGGAAGTCTCGTGACAGATTGTCACATTTGGATTGCAACAGTGTAGCGAAGATCAGAGAAAAGCTATCCTAATTACTGTATTATACTAGGCATATCTGTCGTGTTTTAATGGCAATAATCTTCATTATCACATGAACTGGCCCGAATCCGCCACCAGTGTGACATACAACAGGACGGATAAGAAATCTGAATTACCCCTGTCCTACGTCAACAACCGGAACTTTTTTCCTGCATTTCGCCGTGACGCTTTCATCATGTTCATGAACAGACCAGTCTGTCGCGATCGATGCCGTGATCTACGCGAGCCAAAGAGATAAATTCAGACATGGAAACAAGGAAGGTATGTCCAACGAAATTTCGAGTCTCTGAAGCTATTGTAGCTATTCCAAAGAATAGAATGGAGGTGCCGTCGTGGCTAGTGCTCCAACTCGGACGGACGGCTCAACGTCACCGTGACACGTTGAACCCGTTCTGGCTATAGACACGACGGTCGTGTCGATAGGCGTAGCTCTGAATGGCAGGGCTGTGTGTTATCGGCGTTATACGGCCGTATAACGCCGGTAACACACAGCACTGCCATGCAGAGCTACGATAGGCGCTACCCGTTGAACCTAGTGTGGCAATAACCCGAAAGCTGCGCCTCAACGTAAGTTCAACTGAATAAATAGTACCGTATGATCTTCGGAGAGCGACATAGAAGGCAAAAAACATCAAATCATTCGACGAATAACAATAAATTTCCTTCATCACATAAAAATTCCGTGTATTCTCGATCGGAATCGAACCTGCCCGAAGCGTAGCACTGTAGCGAAGACATCAGCAGTCAGGTATAGCTGTAGCCTGATGTCTTTAGTGCACACCGTGCAGCACTATGGATGTATAATCGAAAGTTGACCCGGACAATAGAACAGTGTTTCCTTCAAGTGACCAAATTGGGAGTATCTACGGGCGAGATATGTGTCACTGCAAACATCAAAGTTCGTAAGACATAAACATTGACAACTGAGATCGGGACTGACAAGTTGACATCGACGGAGACTGGTACCGGTGGTGATGGTCCTTCGTGGCCACATAATATTTGGGTCACAGTAATCAGAGGATGCCATGCTATCGAACTGGATTGTTCGGGCTCGCCAAGATCGTGATATTTGGAAAGCCACGACACCTCCAAGAATAAGAACTACCGTTTCTATCTTGTTGTTGCCTTCCCTTCATAAATATATTTGAAATTATATTATAGCTTTGTCAATACCAGTGAATTTTGTGACGTCATATCCATACATTATTACTGATAATGTATTCCATTATTCAGCATTGCGGCCCCACAGCGAGCAAGTTTTTTTGGAAAACGAAAAAAGGACTGCGCGTTTAAAAGGAGGGAAAGTATCGGATAAACCATGTAATACACAAAACTATAAATCTTGATAATGGTGCACAATATTGATAATAATGTCTTACTGTGCGATTTATTACATTTTTTGAGTCCTCAACGCACGCACTTGCCGTCTGTCTGGCTGGCGCTCAGCATGCAGTCCCCGTCCGATACGCTGGTTGTACTACTACGTTTGTTTACAACATGGTTCGCTTCGTTGCCGTATAGGTGAAACAGAACTCAATACGTTTGCAAACTCCTAGACGATACTGGGTTTGACACACGGCATATTATGTATGTCATTGGCCATGTAAACGATGCAAGCGTGAAAGGCTACTCGAACCAGCCGTAAACAGTCCAACAACGGCAGCTTGCTGTCATCAACCTTGACCGGAAGTGTCTACGGATATACTACGGAGCCATTCAAAGTCTCGGTCCAAGGTCAGCTACTACCAACAATCATGACGACCGTGGACTCTCCGTTGATCTAAAATCTCGGCCACCTAATTCTGATGCACTGACTGTAATCGGAGACAACTTTCATTCATCGTTTTTTTCTCCATGTCTGTGATTTTACCTTGCCTTGTTCTCGATATCGCGACGGTACCGAAACCCTCCAGTATGTTTGTCAACTGTACCTTTCAAGCACCCGTTTACGTCAAGTTCTGTCGTTCGCCGAAACACAATAGCTCTTCTCAAGAAGCCATCGAAAATTAAATTTATAGACACAATTATTATTGAAATATAAACATTTGAATAACAATGTTGAACTCTGTTTATATCGTTTGCAATGAATGATGTACTACTAGCGACATAATAATGATCGTATCGATCAGCTGATACCATGGCATGCAGCTCGCTGATCATACTGATGTCGATGCATGAACATTCCGTTTTCTTCATCTCTGGCATTTCACCGTGTTGACTTTTTGAATGGCATGATATTTAAAGGTGATGTTTCAAGTTTGATATAGACGGTAGGGATGCAGTTACTTTTCATTTCCTTCGAAAATACATCGTTTTTCAATTCAAAATGAACCGTGAAAGTGCTGGTCATTTTTGTGCTGAACATGCGTGTTCAGTGCAGTGCAGTGTGGAGTGCATGTAATATGTACAGAGTCAGGGCCGATCATGCCGGACGACGCTCACTGGCTTCAAACTCAGTTTAAATTTCCTTTTTTATTCGTTTTCTACAACTACAAATTCACTGGCATTGCCAAAACTATAAAATAATAGCAATAATGCACCCCCTCCCGGCCCATAATGGACTCAAGCAAACTTTGCACTCCATAATGTACTCGGCTTCGCCTCGTACATTATGTCGTGCAAAGTTTGCTTTCGTCCATTATGAGCCGGGAGTGGGTGCATTATTGCTTAAATATCATATCTCTTTGATTTTTTTTGTCCTATGTTTATACATTGAATTTACAGTGTGTTTCATTCTTCTGTTATTTTCAGAAATGTTAGCGAAGCAGCAAGAAGAACTGACACTTTGGAAATGTTCGGTAAGATAACGTAAACTTTATATGTAGCCTAAAGTATAAGCAAAGTAAGAAGTGCTCACGAATAGGATTCACTTAAGAGTGTTTTTCCTAAGAAAGTGCTGTTGATGCAGGGTCACATTTAAGCGAGCTTCAGAGAATTGTTTGTCTTCAAGAGTCTGATATAAACCATTTTGTTGGTGCCAGGCTTTACTTAGACTTTTTGTAACAGGTAGGTCAGAAGTTCATCATGCTATACCACAGCAATATATACAGCTTACGAAAGTATCACAGTGTCCAACAACAGCGCCATGTATCGCCAGCGAGTTAGTCTTGTAACACGATTTGTTTTTATCATTGTGCATGTTTTACTGTGTTTTTAATAACGCCGTAGTATATCAAATTAAAGCAAAATAATTCTGATCCTGTGTGTTTGACTTGCTTATAGATCTGTATTCGAACAAATTAAAAGCTTTGCTTTCTTTGGCATTAAATGTGTGTTTGACCTGTTTTGTCTTCACTCAGACATCCCAAATTACTGTGATATTGCTGACGTAGGAGTAACGGTAACTACATTTCTAAACGACAGACAGCCGACAAATTTGCAAAATGGTGATAATGAAAGTCATAGAGATGAGTACAATAGAAAAAGAACCTCAGTGCGTACAAACGTCGACCAGAAAAGAAAGAAAAACGAGTTGGCAGTATCTCGCCCTCAGTACTCTGAAACAACAGTAAATATTGAAACCTTGACTGATCAGTACCACAATGCACCTAAGGAGGATGTTCATTATTACACACTCGAGGAAGATGATGTTCAATAAACATATTTTACGGGAGGACCGCATTCTGGGGAAGGGTTTCAGGTTGTGATGGAGGAGTAGATGACAAGTCAGATTACAATGTTGTCAATAGGACTGGGAAATCATACATAGTCCCTCTGGATGAAAAAATAAACCTGTGAACTATGAAAAACTTGGCATCGGAAAGGGTGACGATTCTAGGTGTACGGACATGGATTGCAGCAAATTGTACTTTGGCCCCAAACAGTTTGATTTCTGATTCTTCGTTGGAATCAGCTCGCATCAACATTATTTTCTGTAAAGGGGAATACGTCTGTCAGTGTAATCCTCCAAAAGTTGGATATCGTTTCCTTCCAAATGTGTTCTACCGATGCACATAAACACAAATACATTCCGTTGTAGTCAAAGGCAAAAATAAGTCCTAAGGAAATCTAATGAATTCCTTTTGGATAATTATGGGATTTGTTATTGTGAATATAGGTCTACATCTACATAATTTTCCATACCATGTTGAAACGTGTAAGGCCAAAGTAATTTTATAGGATTTCCCGATGCAATATGTGTGCTATAGGTGTGTGGAAATCCATGATTATCGTATTTGACAGGTTTACTCCGGTTGGTAATCCTATTGGACCAAAGTACATCAAACTTGAGAGTTTCAGTCTCATAGAGTCAGTCAGTCCCATATATATAAGACATCACGTATAATCTCGGAGAAATTGAGAATGATTCCTGAAGTTCAACATTTTAAGGGAACGTTTTTAAGGACACATGGGACACTTCAGGTCGCTATACACGAGTACTGCTCTTATACACAATTAAAAGTTACTTATATGGTTACATTGTAATTTAAACAACAAGAGTAGCTGATATAGACATCAGTGTCTCGTTCACATGTTTTTGTATGTTAAACAGGAGAGTACTTAACACATGTTACTTTTCTCTTTGAATATTATGTCGTAGTTAGTTTTATGCCAGCAAAATTCATTGTATTTGTGCCACAATTTCTATTATATGTTATTATTTAATGTAGGTTTTTTATGTGTTCAGAAACACAGGATTCTGAAATCTGGCGAACTTAAGATAAGCTGTGAAAAGTTGTTTTTTTATATATCTGCCATTGTGTCAAGGCAGATAAGTCATCGTTTATATTGTGACTTCCAAATAAAGAACTTTGAGTAAACTGTCCTTTTAGTTATGGCCGCCTCATCAAGACTGTATCAGGATCGTGCAAGTAAGGAGATAAAGCCTACAGTATTATATGCCATTTTTACATTTTCGAATCTGTTACCCTTTCGTCCGGTTGAAAATAAACTGCATCCTACTTTTTTGCAATTTTTATGAGTTTGATGAATAAAAAGCTCTTATAAGTTATTTGTTCATGCAAATGTTTGGTTGAATAGCTGATATCCGCTTTCGTTTGTAAATATAGTTTGAACATCTGTTCACGGTCCCTCCACCAAAGGGACCGTCATCTGTTCAACAAAACAGCACGACCTTTTGCCGACTTTGATGCAGGTCAGGTTAACACCAAAGTCGTTTAGGGTCATCACATGGAAAACGTATTAAATGCTTGTCCATCACGATACAATTCTAGCTTTAGGGAATGTGATTTGTCTTTTCTTCTCATTTTTAGATATATGCATGTTACTTCTGTGACCTTAATAATTTGGGTATTGAAATGTGGTTACACTCTTTATCACATGAACTGGCCCGAATTCCCACCTGTGTGACGTAGAACAGAACGGATAAGAAATCCGAATTATCCCTGTTGTACGTCATCAACCGGAACTTTTTTCTTGCATAGTACCGTTCATACATGCGTGTCGCGACGTGAATATAGACCGATTTGTCGTGATCGATGCCGGGCTATCATGACATTTTTACAAAAAAAAGTGACCCGATAAAAATACACATGGAAACATAGAAGGCATGTCGAGTCGCTAAAACTATAGCTGTTCCCGAGAATTGAATGGGGATACCGCCGATCACTTAGCTTACGTCGCAGCGCCAGTGGAGTCGCGTCGTAACGCTCAATGTGGACGTCGTACCTGGCGATCCCGTTTGGCGATAAACCTGAAATCTACACCTCAACGGAAGTTCAACTGAATAAATGAGTACAGTATAATCTTCGGGAAAGCGAAAAAGGAGGCAAGAGCATAAATTCATTCGACTAACAACGATAAATTTCCTTCATCATACAAAAAATTCTCGCTCGGAATCAAACCTGTAGCGCGGCGTGAGGCTGCAGCGAAGACATCAGCTGTTGAGCTAGCTGTGCACTTCGAAAGTTGACTCAGACAACACTCAAAACTGAGTTTCGGTCGTCAAGCAAAATTGGGATGTATCTACGGGTGAGATATATGTCACTGCAAACACCTAAGTCCTTAAGACGAAAACATTGACGACCGAGATCGGAATTAACGAGTTGACAGCGGCATGGCAGAGACCGGTGACGGCAGCGTTGTGGGCATAAACATGCAATGAGGTACACTCTGTGTGTCACCGAATGGAATCTTTCGCGCTCGCCACAATCGTAAACTTGTGTGATATTCTGAAAAGCCACGGAATCTCTGAGGATGAGAATTACTGTTTCGATCGTGTCGTTGCCTTTACTTCATAAATCCATTTGTAAATATTCTAAATGACTCTGAATACTTGGCTATCCGTCGCTAGCACAATGAAAGTTATGTCCACGGATAGCCGACTCGCGACTTGCCTTGGCATCAGTACAGCGCGAGACAACGATGAACACGTTCACGTGACCGAATCCGTACGTTTGGCTGGTGAAGATACCATTTGCTGTATCCAATTTCAGCTTGATGGGATTTATAATAATAATTATCTTTATTCACACCTTAGGCCACCTGCCCTTTTTGCCATAATGGTAACAAGCATATACATTTAGATCAAATGTACAGGAGTTACAGATAAAAAAAAAAAATATTACAACTGCATTAAACGGTCGTTTCTTCTTTTAAATGCATGAAATACAAATTTACAAAGATTTCGAATGATGGAATGGTCATCAATCTGCATTAATTGAATAAATTTATCAAAACTAGGAAAATTGTTATAATAGAAAGGTAAGTATACATTTCTTAGATCAGAGTAAATCGGGCAAACCAGCAAAAAGTGAAATTCATCTTCTACAGAAAAATTATCACAGCAACATACACGTTGATCTCTTGGTATTTTTACGTGTCTGCCATGTTCAATATTTAATGGATGTGAGGAGATACGAAAAGAGGTGAATGTGACTTTAAAAATGGGTTTCATCTTGACATTCAAATAGTTTTCAAATGAAGGTGAACTTTTGAAAAGAACATACGTGGCTAATCTATTATAGTTGTGGACTTGTTCATGCCAGTGTTGTAGGTCAATGTCAATACAGCGTTGTCGGAACAGTGCTAAAAACATTCTTTCGTTTTCAACACCTTGATTATACCAGCTTTCAGCAAAACCGTATGAGAACAGAATGTTTTTTAATTTTAATGCCCAGCAATTTTTACCACTTTCTGCCATACCATGTTGTATTTGATAAGCATGATAAATGTACCGCTCATGCCTAAGTCTTAAAAGTTTCAGCCAATACTTAACAATTCTATAAAGTCTCATTGCTCGTAAAGTAAACCTTCCAAGTTCTGCTCTTGCTGCTGCATTTGAAACATGTTTCTTTTGTTTTAATATTTTTTTACAGAATTTATAATGAACCTTTTCAATGTCGTATCCTTCTACATAGCCTGATGGGATTAATGAATGAAAGTATCTCCTGGGTGACGGGCCGCTTTACTCTTTAAATGAAAGTAATCTGCGTAAGTAAAACACAAATCGCGACGAAATTCATGCAATTTGTTTTGATAATTTTGATCCATCTTCGTCAAAATAAAAATAAGAAGACTGTTCATGTGATAAATATATGATCCCATGGTATTTTTCTCTCTTTGACGTCATCGTATACTCGTGTTTTTCGCGGAGCCGTGCAACATCTCGCCTTCGGCTCGACGTTGTACGGCTCCGCGAAAAGCACTCGTATACGATGACGTCAAAGAGAGAAAAATACCATGGGATTAAATATCAGAAGGGGTTTCAAAAGCCATGGTAGACTTAATTTTCAATATTTGAAGATACCGATGTGTGCTGCAATAAAAGATTTTACATTGAGAAATGTTCGCTGATTAAATCTTTTAAATTCTATCCGGTAAATTAATCCTGATAGTAAAAAATGCCATAAGGGTTTGAATGTTTTGCTAATTTACGTGCTGCGAATGTCAAACTATTTGCCCGTTTGCATGTGCCCGTGACAACTATATATAGTAGGGAGGTGGGTCTCGCAAGTGTGTACGGGGAACGCATTTGCCCGGCGGCAGAAGCGTGTTGGGCCCCGATGGCTGCCCCGAGGAGATGACTGACATTGCCTAAATAATCTATCTATCTATCTATCTATCTATCTATCTATCTATTTATCTATCTATCTATCTATCTATCTATCTATCTATCTATCTATCTACCTATGTTTATCTATCCATCTGTCTGTCTGTCTGTCTGTCTGTCTGTCTGTCTGTCTGTCTGTTTACCTAATGCTATTTAATGATTTATGCAAATGTCAAATACTAGACTAGATGTGTATACTGGTAAAATAAATAATCCTTAGTTCTAAGTTTCTGCAAAGGAACAGATAGCAGATTCTGCAGTCAGGTCTGTTATCGGACATCGCCATCTCAACTGACCATTGCGTCTGAAAAAGTCGAAAAACAATCATAAAAGATAGTCTTGCCGACAAACATTGATGCAAAGTCATATGATTAAGCGGGAGTGGAATAATACCTTTAATTCTCGTGACCAATATATCCCGGAGAAATGACCTTTTTGAGAGGACGTCGGACAAGTGTTTGGCATATTTCGATCCACCAGATGGCATTCTACTGGTCAAAATACAAAACAACTTGCAAGGAAAAGTAGTTAGAGGAAACTATCAACGAAATTAAGAAAGCCCGCCGATGTCAGACCCGTTGTTCTTAGCAGCAAGCTCATGTTTTACTGTCGGACAAAATTATAGAACTGCTTTCCTGCTTAGAGAACTTATATCAAGATACCCTAAATAATAGGGAAATAGTTTTATGTTTAAACCATTCAATTAGGAGAACAGCGAACATAGAGCGAAACTTGATTTTTCCTGTTCACTGTACATAAGCATTGTTAGACCCTGAAATCAGAACAGAAAAGAACAAGCAGAGGAGAAAATGTCGCCATCTGTACATCTGATTTAAGGGTACGACAGCAGGCCTTGAGAATAACTCAGTCATTGACCTAAACCAAGTACTAGTCTTGGTGGCAGGCGAGGCCGATCAGAACCATGGACCTGAACAAAATGCTTCGAAGTTGGTGCGCCCTGTCATGACAAACTTGGGAGAACAAGGAAGTTAACGAAAGTTTAGTTTAGTCGTAAAAACTCAGGAGTCCCAATGAATAGTTTTACTATAAATAGCTATGTATACACTAGCTTATTCTCTGGCGATGACTGCGATACAATGCCACATATGGTAGGAACGGCGATGAAAGAAGTCAAGCGACAGCTCTATTGTAGGAAGAACTTACGATTCAACCGACATTCCCCTTTCACATCAATTTTCTGACAGCAGGACAAGAGCTTTCGTTCTGAACGTTAAGGGTCCAGTGTAGTGTATGTTTAATCGGACGTGAATAATTAATACAGTGACACCACTTATGAAGGTACGAGAACAACATGGTCATCACATCAATATTCATATCAGTTTTCGTCATCGTTCAGTCGCTGTGTTTTCAAACTGACGTAGCTGCTGCGTTGAGGCGAACAGTTGGGCCTGTTGATATAGACACAGTAGAGCGACAGCATGTTTGTAAATGGTTCGTCGATAAAACAGGGTAGGTTTATTTCACATAATACACCCTACGACCAGTGACAGACACGGTTATCTCCTCTTTTCAAGACTAATAAAAGGGTGAATTGAAGTCTATAAAATGCTAATTCTTTTATCCTCGTTTTGTGTTCTGCAACTGCTTGTCTGAAAGCAATGATACGTACGAGATCTTAATTAAAACTTCACGCCACATTTGTTTCTGAACAGTGCAAGAAATAGTGTTTCAAACCAATATCAACAGTGACGAACAACATTATTAATTTACTAATCACGGACAGTTGTCAGGCACAACGAATGAGGCTGTAATTAAGAACAATTGTCTCAAACGGACGTTTTTATATCCACTACCATTTCTTCGGGTGTCAACAGTTGAATTTGGTTTTCTGTGATTTTGGCCTAAGACCCCAAATTGAAATCTTTTAACGTTGGATTTTTGATCATTTTATGATAAAAATGAGATAAAAAATATAGCTGTTGGCAATTCTATCGGCAAGGATTGAGATGTATTTTGTCCATCGTAATGCCAAACACCTACTGGTTATATACATTTTTATTTATTTCCAGAAATACAATGGTGTATCGATGTTGTTCTGGATTATTTTTAAATGGTAGCCAATGCATCGGTATGTATAAATTAAATATATCTTTCTGACAGCGTTTCTTGATGCTATATTGAGTAGAATAGAGTATTGAAAATATTGTCTATTCATTTTTAATTCCTCGAAAAAACAACGAATTTGCATATACCAACTATAGTGTAAAAGAAACTGAATAATAATAAATAATCTTTGAGCTATTATATTTCTAAATATTATTTAACGTATACACATTAGTGATTTGAAGATCAAGGTTTATTGATAACAGATGGGTTCCATAAGCTTCTTTAGGGATCAGACGGGAGAATTTAGAAAAGTTTCAATCATATTTTGAAGTACAAATAGCTTTTTACCGCCTTTTTATTTATTAAATTGTGGTTATTTTCAGAATGTCCAGAAGGCTCACATAGTTATGGTTGCGGAGGATTATGTCAGTGTGAACAATATGAACAATGTGATTCTGTTTATGGTTGCCAATGTGTTCATAACAATTGGGGAAATGATTGTCAGGTACCATGTAGGCAATTGTCATGTGAGGAGAACAAATATTGTGATAGATTGACTGGGAAGTGCATCTGTCCTCCAGGAATGTATGGTACCAGTTGTCAGTATGATTGTGCATGCTACAATAAGGCAACATGTCAGAAGCACACGGGAGAATGTAGATGTCAAAGAGGTTGGATTGGAGAGACATGCACAGACTGTGATGAAGGTTTGGTCTTTCCTAGTGGGAGAAAGTTTTGCACTGACAAATGTCTACATTGCTTCAATGGTGACCTTTGCGATATCAACCTACCAGGAGATTGTGACTGTGCGCCAGGATGGACAGGAAATAAATGCAATGTATCAATTCCCGAAACATGTGACTCTCGTTTTAATGCTGGTATGTGTATAGACCATAGTGACTGTGACGAATATCATATCTGCAATATTGAAATTTGTGAATGTGACAGGTGCATCAAAGGATACGGAGGAGAACAGTGCAATCTACCATGTGAGACTGGCAAGTATGGATATAGTTGTAAGCTTTCATGTTCTGATGTCTGTGGATATGAAAAGTGCCACCACATCACCGGAAATTGTACAGCATGTGCTGTTGGTTACCATGGTGAAAACTGTGATGTAAAATGTCCTGCTGGTCACTTTGGTTACAATTGTCGGGACAAATGTCAGTGCAGTGAAAGTATGACCTGTAATCACGAATTCGGATGTACTTGTCACAAGGATTGTACAACACTAATGTCATGTAAGTGAAAATGTCTATGAAAATTTTGACACCGTTATTCACATAACTGAATATTAAATGGTACATCTCACCTAAAAAAAGATTTTCTTTAATGTTTTTGTCAATAAATATTAAAACTATTTCTAAGTTAAATGGTGGTGCTTTTTTTCTTTTTTCCGTTGATAAATAATTGTGAGAACGAAAAACTTTCGGGGCTTGATGAAAAAACCTCCGTGGGGAACGCGTCCGGTTCTGTCGTCATAAGTGGCGTTCGTGAGTGTAGACGGAGAAGCTATACACACAACAATTGCAGAATGGCATCTATCTCAAGTTCTGTCTATCATTTGGGAAGTGAAAATCACTCCTACAACGAAATGTTGTTTGGAATGATTGATTAAGAGAGTAGCCAATGATATTACTTTTATTAGTCCTTACTGCCCATGAAATTGATCGAGTGCTTTCCTGCAGTACGTAAATGAAAACGGCTGAGATTCCATGCGGACCCCGGTCGATTGGCATTTTAGTCTCGGCACGCGGCAATAGTTACAGCTGGCCAAGGCCATTGCGTTGACACCCCCCCCCCCCATCGAAACGTGAGCAAACTATAGTAAATTGCTTCAATGTCACCTCACCATAAACGTGACAGTCGATTGACTTTATTCAAAATTATGATATTTATATGCCAATGAACTTGGAGCAAGTCTAATCAGACACCAACGCACGAAAATATCCGGGGCCAATATGGCCGCCAACCCACGTTTTGATTTATCGCCGATAAATCGGCTTATCCCATCGTTGACATTTGTAATTGAAGAGCTGGAACATTTTCGTGCATGATTTGAGCTTAGAATTCTTTTTATTGTGTACTCAAGCATACGAACTGAAGACATTCCCCAACCCTGAAACTGACAGGATTCAGTCCATCGGAATGTTGCTTGACAATTACCTGTTGTCTCGTCGGGCCCCTTGAGGCCCTGCTGCATGCTGCACTCCGAACTTTGCCAAACGGTGAATTCGCCTTACTTGGTTCTGCATATACTTACTGCCGTTTTGTAATTAATGATGCACATAGCAGACCTAAAAGACTGAATATAGAGCCTGGAAAAAAAGTGAAAACTTTACACAATGCACAATGCACAATTTCTTAACTGAGGTGGCGAGCCTGATTCGACTCCTTTCAATACGCATCACTCCTAATGTTCTGGCTATAAACTGTCACGTCAGGCGTCGAACAAATTTGCAGCTGTAGTGTTTTAGGCGTTATAACACAATGCAGTTAATCAAGTAGTACAGTTTAGGGAGCTACTAATTATGAAAGGCGTGAGTCCCATTCATAGAATATCGTGGGTCAGTCGGTAGCATGTTCGGGCTATTCCTGTCCAGTACACAGCAGTTGAGGAAGCTCGGCTTGGGATCAGCTGCCTGTATTGTCACACTTACACTCAACTCTGTTATGCTCTCATGGAAATATCACTTGGTCCACTCCAAATGCTGACTAAAACTACCCAGGTTTGTGTTGTTGCAGCTCCAAACCGCGCATCTTTTCATCATAGCGAACTACCTGAGATCTTCCCGAAGTTGGTACCCAATAGTTGACTAATTTTCTCAGGGGATTGCTCTAAAAGGTTAGCCACTTCTGACATCATGCCACGTGACCAATACGCGGCGAATCTTAACTCGGACCTCTTTTGACAGGGTGAATTTTTCACAACTTTAACAGTGAAATACACTGCCATAGCAATAGTTGCCACTTCAAAGTTATGAATTTTTCGAATAATGAATATTGTCTTATGCTATTCCATTACGTTCAGACATACAGAAAACAGGTGAGATATACACTTTAATCCTTCTGGTGCTACTCTTTCATTTACACAAATTTAAATATTGTAAAATTGATTTTATTTGATATTACGCTTTTTTGACTTTTATTTGGTTTTTGTCAACAGATACAAATACAAGAAACACATAAAAAACGTTTACAGCAGAGTCATCTCTTTTTAATATGAATAGGTGTATAAATAAAGGGAAACGGGCAATGTATGTTATATAATTTATTTTCTCTTCACAATTAAAATGAAAATTTATATGTCCAACATTTTATTTATAGTTAAGATTGGGTACAGCTATAATCTTTAAAATCTGTCCTACAGCCTGCTAAGATTTTTTAAGCTTATTACACGATGTTTTGTCGATAGTGCGTCGTATTTGAGTGATTTGTCAGTATTTTGACGAGTTGTGCACTAACGAGTCAACATACATACATTAATGCATACTTTTAAAGTGAGCAATTTAATTATTAAGATGTCGACGTGGGTTTCCAAAATTTAAAGGACGTTTATTTTTAAGCTTAACTTGGTGTGGCGGTAGATGTAAAATACAGGCTTTTCATATTTTGAAACATAACATCCCTTCGCGAAAGTTGTAGGGATTGCCCAAAATCGGGTCAAAATACTCGGCCTAGCATTCGATTTCAAACTCGTTAAACTAGGAACAGCAGAGCGTAGAGCAAGCAACTCTATAGCTGATATCGCAGCGTTGCTGTGGCGTCTATGCGATCGCACTTGTGTCAAGGTCTTCGCCACTAAACCGCTGCGAGTCAACTCATAGACGTTTTTGGTAGTTCACTACGACATCGATCGGTGTCTCTGATATAGCTCGCAAAATAATGAAATATATTGTTTTTGAATAAATGAACTTGTATCATCTTTATCATTGACTTTCTAAGCCTCATTCTCTACGCCTGCTAAGCTGCTCGACGATAAGAACATGTATTTTCAACCATTTTCTCACGAGCCTACGACGGTTTTTGCGACGTGTGCCCGCTCGCGCGTACAATTTACTGAATACGTTGGAAGTCAAAAGTTCAAATGCGAGCAGAAACCGTCGATGGCTCACCAAATAACGGTTGGAAATACATGATCTTATTGTCTGGGTAGAGAATGAGTCGTAGATAGCCATTTATAAGTTTGGGCTCATCCGGGACTGAAATGTATTTTTCTGTACTGACTTTAGCACAAAGGGCCGGAGGCCTATAGTGCAAATCAAATTCATTATTATTATTAATAAATTGGGTACAAATGTATTTATTCAAAGACTAATTCTGAGAGCTAAATAAGCGACACCGATCGGTGTCGTAGAAAACTTGCAAAAAGTCTATATGGTGACTCACATCCGTTCTGTGGCGATGACCCTTTACCCGAGCGCGATCGATAGAAGCCACAAGCACCGCTGCGATATCACAGCTAGCGACTCCCAACCACTATGAATGCAAAGTGGATGTAGTAGCCGTAACAGTCCGTTTATCTTCCTCAGATGTCAACTCTACCGAATTTATCATCTTAGAAGGAATTTGTGGGCAGTTCAGGGAAAACGTGCAGTTTGTACGCTGTATGTAGCGTCGTAAACTCGTTCATGTACACTTTGTTGCTGTGAGAATAACAAATTTCCAATGTATTTACAACGTCTGCTGGTACCATTTTGTTACTGGTTTGGCATTATCGAACTAAACTTGCTTGAACAACATAGACGAAAATTTGACTTTCTTGGGTGCATCTGACATCGCATCCGAAACCGCACGGAACACGATAATGACCTCTGAATCTATAA
>LD378577.1:49830-68336 GCA_001465055.1 Ptychodera flava | reverse complement strand
GCAGGAACATATTGATTAAGAAAGTGTCTTCATGCCATTCGGCGTAAACACGAAACGAGAACTAACCCCTTAATGACCAATAACACCGTGTTTAAAATTAATCCCCTAACGGGGTTCAAAGAATTTAAAGTTTAATGAGCAACCTTTATTCGCTAAAATGCGTATACTTTTTAAATACAGACAATACATCGATGTCACAAAACTCTGACATCACAACGCAGGGACGACCACTGCAACGAGACCTAGAAGATCATCTGCCATGGATCATTGGTGTTTGTGCATTTCCTGTATTACTGATAATCGTAAATGTTGTAGTATGTGTTGTGTGTTGGAGGAAGAGAACAGAAAAAAGAACAGTAAATAAAAGGTGAGTTTAAATAGGTTTGTTTTTTCTGATATATGATAACAGTGTAATGTGGTGTGTATAGAGTTACTCATGAGGCGAAGTGGTACTCTACAAGCTCAAAAAATTCATATCTGTAGCAAAATGTAGTATTTATCTATATAGGTGTGATATAATCTCACTTTCATTTAAGCTGGTATTACATTCTTGCGTAGGGCAACTCGATCAGTGAACTTGTACATACTGTAGAGGATCATTTTATAAAAAGCTGAATCTGGAAAATCAAACTAGCCATAACAATTACCAAATATGATGTAGCAGTTGTTAAGTTCCTTGCTCACTCAAGATTGGATTCGCTAATTAACTTCGTTTAAGCCAGCATAAATGAATTTCCCCATGTACATTGGCATTCATCAATATTTTACTCATCTATGTTTAGGACCCTTTCCCGATTGCACAGTGTGGTTGATTGATCAAAAAATTCTTAAAAGTGGGTATCATTTCTTATGTTAACACTACATAACAGCCATACCACAATGAAAGCAATCTTATTGAGGAGGGTTTTTTTTCAATGTTTTTTTTTTAATTTCTATCATTTTCGCCACTGGGACTTTATAATTGCACAACCGTTTTCATTCCTTATTTAGAAATGTTTACTATGAGAATGTTGGTGAAGTAGAAGAAAGAACCGAGACTTCAGCAATGTTTGGTAAGATAACTAATAAACTTTATGAGTAACGTACCAGTAAAAGTAAAGTGAAACGTACTCACACATAGGGTACACTTGAGTGTGTCATCTTCCAAAGCAAGAACTGTATGAATGTAGAACTGCAGAGCAGCATAAAACTTGAAAACACATCACATATTACAGATATCTTTCATTAAGTTTGATACGTTAAAGAAATCTTCTGACATATGATTTTTTAATGTGTCCGATATAATACACATTTGTTGCTGCCAGGTTTTAACATTTATATAATTGGTAGGTCAAATGTCAATCAGACTCTACCCTTCAAACACATTATGAAAATATGAAATATGAAAAAAAATATGAAATACCACCGAGTATGTACTCCAACAATCGCCTCATGTACCACTGCCAGTATGAATCTGGTGATACGCTGTGTTTTTATCTGTGTGCGTATTTTGAAGTGTTTTGTAACAACGCTGTAGCATATTAAATGGCAAAATATTCCTGATGCTTTGTGTTTGTCATTCTGATATCTCAGTATTGTAAACCAATGAATAGCCTCTACTTTGTTATATAATTTCTACAAGTCCCTTTGTCTTCACAGGGTATGAGATGGCCAAAGTGGGAACTCCTGGACCTACTAGTTTAACAATTTACCGACATCCAACAAACGTGCAAAATGGTGCTGACGAAAATAATACAGATGCGAGCATCAGGAACACAAGTATTCCAAAGTATACGCACATGGCAGCAGTTCACCATCAATACTCTGAAGTTGCAGGAAATGACGAGACATCAACTGCTGAGTCCCAGAATGCACCTGGAGAATATGTTCATTATTACACACTTGAGGAAATTGCTGACAATAACACATATTTTTAAGGAGCAAAAGGATTTTCTGGAGAATCGCTCATACACTGATGAACTAGTTTAAAGTAGTGATGGAAGGGCAGACGGAAAAGTAGAAACAGAATCAGACTACAGCTCATATTAAAATTAGTTTCCATAAAGGGGAATACGTCTGGCAGAAAGTTTTGATATGTTTTCCCTCTAAAAAGTCTCCCCCTCAGGCTTTTTTCCCATTTGAGTCTAAGGGACAAACACATCCTACAGAAATCCAATGAGATTCTTTGTTGACAATAGCGGAATATATTTTGAGTATTGCTCCGATTGTAATCGAAAAGGATTCGTATTAATTTCCATAGGCTTGCTATTGACTGTAGAAAAACATGTCAACTCTATATAGCAAGTCATTGGCATACCTATGTTGCACTTGTTTAATCTTCTATGCACCGGGTCGGATCGGACAGTTTCAGTCCAACAGAATACTCATGTAGAAACCTTGTGGGATACTACACATACGAAGTAAATCTTTTAACAGTAGAAGCCCAAGGCAATCTTACATGCATTACTGATTGACAGTAGTGCGCATATGGCAATTGTATAGAATCCATATTTCATTGTGTCCATATCTCATCATGAGCATCCTGTTGTCTGCTAGAAAGTTGAAAACAATCCTTTAAAAACGTTCAGTCTCACAGTAACTGTATGGTACTTTCATAGTATTAAGTAATCAAATGGATCCTAAATCGCACAGTTTTAGTCTCCAGGTTGTTTATTGCATTCAAACTACAGGTTGAAAACCAGTGTACAGTGATACCAGTGATACAGGACCTCTATAAGTGTCTCTGATCCGTTCATATGTTGTACATACACCGAGCAGAGTATACATCAATATAACTCGTATTAATTGACTTAAAGGGCATCACGCTGTCTCTCTGCCCTTAAAAAGCAACAAGCATTGTCTTTTTCAAGGAGTTGCCTTTGGTAAATATCTGTAACTGATTGGTAAAAGTGGGAAGGAGCAGTGACATTTTTTTGGTAAAGGACCACTCAGCTGAAAGCCTAAATAACTATATATTGTCGCATTCTGAGTGTTTGGTTAAAGAACCCCATTCTGTTTTTACTTTCAGTTCCCCAGATGATATCATTCAAGCAGCTCATGTCAGTGTTCACCGGACTGGCAAGTGCTGAATGACTTTGGATTCGTTCACTTCTGCTTTTGGTAAACATCCTACAAAGAATTGTTCAGATGACTCCGCTTTACAATTATTAGTCCGGCAGCCAAGTCACTATTTTTTGCTCAACCTTGTTTTAGGGTCTTAAGTTTTTTTTGAAACGGATTTTGGTTGTCGAGATCATCAAAGTGAAAAATTTAGTTACTGGCCCTCTGACAGCCTTGAGCAATTCGAGATAATTAGCATAAACAAAATGGCCGCCAAATTATCACTAATTTCCAGAAGGAGAAATACAAATAGTCTTTAAATGGTAAAACTCTGCTCTTACGTGCATTATCATCTTACTGCTTCACAAAAAAAAACAAATTATTAAACAAAAATGACCATAATTTGAATACTAATTTGCATAAATTAAATATGGCTGAAGTGGCATGTACAGATTCTTTGCCGAATAGCTTGAAATGCACAGGTGTTTAACCGAACATCAGAAACGCACAAATGCACAATTTTATCCTCTGAAGTATTCAACATGCATGAAGAAAGATATGTCTATTTATCCAAACACGAACAACAATTTGGTTAGAAAACAAAATCTATGATCATTTAAGGCTTAATTTAAATATTGTGAGCATTGACCGGCCAGTCGGTTCTACTCTATATCGTCATCCTCATCTATTGCCAATCTAGTTTGTTCGTTACAACATACAATTGTTGCATGGCAGGAACAAAATATTGTGCATGCTAATTTTGCACGAGTACATCCGCATCCCGATGATTTGCATGGATTTGTACTTGCACATGAGCACCTGATCAGCTTTGAAATGCTCAGAGGGGCTAGTGGAACATTACCAGATACTGTTGTTGGAAAGAGTAATTTTCTCCCTTCATCCTTATTCCACCCGTAGTTTGAAAGGTCAAAACTAGGGGGAACTAATTCTAGTGCATTCTTCCAAATACAAGTCTGCAAATGAGCACGTTTCACATTCTCAGTGAATGCCTCTGTCGTTGGTGGCAATGAAGCAAGTTTTGGAGTGTTTATCGCTCCAGGTCTCCCTGTTCGTGTACTCCACACGTTTATCCTTGCCTCTGTCATCGTTTTTGCCATAGGCTGCCCATAACACGAAGCTACAAAGTTGGTAGCCTGCACAATAATGTCAGACCAATTAGCGTCAAACTCGCCAATCGCATCAACGGGAACACCTGACTTCAATACTTTCAACATCGTTCCTTTTCCAACACCGAAGCATGCTGCCACAGTATCACATCCAGTTAATGCATGGCCAGCTAGCATTGATGGTATGATATCCTTGTGTTCATCTACAGTGGCACGGATATCAATAACTGTTCTCTCCTTGATAGGGGATTCCATTACCATAGGTAACTGTAATTCTTGCTGAAGATAATGATGGAGTTAAAGAACGTACACATCTGTGTCGTCTGCAAGGACAGTTACATGCTTCTTCTCAGTGACTGCAACCTGCATAGCCTGCTGTACAATTATATTGTCGGCTTCTTCATGAGTAGTTGCCATATCATGTCTCTTTAAAACAAGACCATCATGTATTTCTACAGGTGTTTTATCTTGCCCTGTTACCACAAGCTTATGTTTTCCAGTATTCATCTCATGGAAAGCTGTATCATTTTGCAGGTCGGTACATATAATTTCTATCAACTGCTTCTTGTTTTGTGTGACGGTGAGAGTAAGTTTTTGAGATGGCAAGGGTGATGCCGAACTCAGTTGATACACCCTGCTTCCTTCTTTTCCTCTAGATAGCCTAGCAGAGCTCTTCATACTGAAATCTTCATATCTGTCGAAGACTAAATATACATCACCAGTTTTCAGTCGCTGTTCGATGTGATGTTTGAATTTGCTGACAAAATCTAATACTGAGGGTTGTATGATTGAACTAGATGCTGGCCAACGAGGAATCCACAGAAGAGCACACCCATCAATCACAGTGCATGATTCTCCTTGAGTGACATGTCTAGCTGAAACTTCAACCTTTGTTTGGTTCTTCAAAACAGACTTAGATTTAGAGATCCGCATCACTCCCGAGTCATCAAAAAGGGCTGAAGGGACTGGTGATAGCTCACACGACATGATATCTTCAATGTTGATATCTCTGGAACTGGCTTGTAGACCTATCACTCTAGAGTAAATCAGTTGGGTGTCATATACGTTACTTTCTCCTACTTTAATTGACTTCTTTGTGACTGCCATGGTTTCAACGTTCATCTTGATTTTATCATAGAAGCCTCCTGGTAATTTCATTTCAAACTCCTCCATTTGTCGTGTACCAATATCAACTGCTTTATCAACATTTACTGAAGATGGAGCGATCATACCATTAACAACATTCACGATGTTCTCTGGGTGTTGATCTGGGTCCAATGGGTTTATACATGTTTCCAGTTTCCTACGTAACCCACTTCGGTCGACCTTGTCTGTGGCAATTCTTGCTTTGAACTCTTCTTTGTGAGTTTCCTGGATGCTCGACGACCTGTAGCACTCTCCCATTGTTGATATATCTTCAACTAATTGACCACACACGTGCAGGCTTAGCGCCCATGTCTTCAATGTTTCAGGTTTCAGTGTAATTCCTATTATACCAGTTCTTCCGTGCCCATACCGCATAAATGTTGTCTCGATGAACATATCACTCCACATTCCATTCCATAATCCCGGTACGTGGCGCATCACATGCTCACCTTTCATGAAATGCTCAAGCACATTATCTGGTAAGTTCTCCATGCTTCTGAGGTAATATAAGCCATATCGTGCATAATTTATATGACCAGATGCAAAGAAGTAAGGCATCATGAGTTTGACTATTCGTAGATGAAGTGGCCAATCACCCTCTCGTTCGGCCTTTACATACAACATCATCAAAAACACTGGTTTTATGAATGCGTCAACCCACAATTTCGTAGTAGGACTTCTACTTGCCAGGATTTCCAACACAATAACAAGATCATCAAAGCATTTCAATTGATCGTGGTCGAGAACATCCCTTAAAAGCTCTTCAGTCAGCATGCGCATAGCTCTCATATTCATTGGGAACTTTTTTCCCGTTAACATTTTACCAACACCACCGAAAACAGATTCCAAAATTTCTGCCAAGCCAGATTCTGCCATCAAAGTACCAACCGCACCAACAAAGCTCATCAGCATGTGCATCCCACCTAACCTTGGAATCAAATTGGGAAAGAGGTTTTGGTATGCCCATTGTATATCAACAATGACCTTGTACAGTTGCTGATCAGCTGTGACCAGTGCGAAGTCCTGTCCAGTTTCTTCAGTCAGTTTCTGTGCTTTGTTCATTGCCGTCATGATAGTATCAGGATGAGCTGGCGGCATATCAATAAGTGGCAAGTATACTGCTTTAGTTTTAGGTTGTGGTGCTTTTCCTTCCTCGCGACACTTACGTGTGTTGTATCCGTTGAATTCCGGACACGTATCAGACTTCAAAACATCTCTCAGGAAACTAAGACTACTTTCATTGGCCCTTTTCTGTGATACAGCCATCTGGGCAAGTACTCTCAGTGGAGGAATCGCCCTCTTTATGAGCTCCTCCGGCATCTCAGGTTTTTTAGGACCTTTATATTGCATAATTTCGACTTGGTAGTCTATTTCTCTTGTCATCTCCATCTTTTTTAGGTGAGGTATTATTTCATGTACCTGTTGACTTGTATTTACATCTGGTTGAGTCATTAGAATTGCTAATGAATGCGTTGATAATTTGCCATTCTGTGATGCAATCTCGGCATCAAAATTATCTATCACAATCTGCACAAGACCATCATCAGCCTTGGTAATTGCCGTTAACTCTGTATTTTTGGCTGCTTCAACGGCAACAGATTTCTTGAAGCGTAACAACTCGTCATATGTACAAGTCACACCAAAATCATTCATTGTCTTAACTATTCCCTTAGATTCCCGTAGAAGCACTGCCGAGCTAATCTGCAGTTGAGTTGGGTGATTAGTTAGTAATGACGTGACAATATTACCAATGAGTACAGCTGGTAGAGTGTTTTCTAACTTTGGCGAAAACGAAGATAAAAGATCAAGGAGAGTGTTGCTTACATGATTTATAGCACTGTTGTAATCAAGGTGTGTGTCATAGTAATCTTTCTCACGAGGTATATCCTTGACTTCTTGGAGAATCTTCTTCTTTATTTTGCTTATTGCAAATTCTGTATCGTCATCTTGTGGATCAGGAATGATTCTCAGTGCCTTTGCTGCACCACTCTGAAAGGCTACAATTGTTGCAATTCCGGGCGAGGAAAGAACCAAAAGATCCTCACCAAAGTGTTCTGAGAGTTTAGTTACAAGTAAACGACGAGAGAGAGTAGTTCCTCCGTTTTCTGTGTACAATGCATGTAGATCAACCGAGTTCCAGATTTGTGATAGATCTTCACAGAGTACTTTAGCAACAACTTGGAATGCTTCGTCCCTTTCATCAAGACCAACTTGCTTTGCATTTGCAGCTGCTTTCATAGATCTCGAAGACATAAATTTTGTACGACAGTCGACATGATAGCGAGCATCCGCAGCATGCAAATCACTACAAGCACCACTTACCCTAATTCTGACCTGAGCAGCCCAATCATCACCTCGTTCGTCACACTTATCTAAGATTTCTTCTTTCAGCGACTTCATTGAGCCTGTCCTTTTAACCTGCCTGCATATATATGCTGGTCGCCATCTCGATGGGTTTTTGTGGTCCTTCTTAATGCTACAGTCATCTCCACAGAAAATACAGCATTGAAGGAAGCTGAAATTTGGAAACTCTGAGCGTCTTGCTCTTTTAGTGGGAATCTCATCAGCAACTGTACTTGCTTCAGCACCATCCTCTTGTTGCTGCTTCACAGCCTTATTTACCTCCTTTGGGTGTAGATACTTTTCAACACATGACTTGTGGGCTTTCAAAACAAGACTTTTATCATTATCATATTGTGACTGCAATCCCACATGAATGTCATCATGATATAGTTTACTACACCTAATGATGTTCTCTATCCGCTTTGCTTTAATATTGACTAATGTTTTATTCTTTGATTGTTCACATCTAAACTTCCAATCAAAGTAGCACTTTTCATCCATGACTATTCTTGTTAACTGCTTCAAATTTAAGGAAAATTTAATAACTCTGGCGTTCCTTTTACACTCTAAGGGTACTCCAAATCTAACGTTTTGTTCTACATATGTAAAAAGACACTTTACTTGTCATGGATTAAATGTAACTACAGCAGATTTCAGCTCATCGTTCTAAGGCGCACGTACATCTTGGCGCTTTCTTCTTAATATGACATATAAAATGTGCGGATAATCAGATATAAAAGCTGCAAATTCAATTTGTCATTGATAAAAACAGCACAACTATGGTACTGGTCGAAGGAAAGACATATCACTTGCTAAAAAAGCATAGCAGAAGCTCTAATCTTTGCAGAGCCAGATAACTATTACCACATCACTTTGCATGTTCGTTAAATTTCTCTGTCAAAATAAACTGACCATACAAGTAATTGGATGGAGAAAACGGCAATAGATAATGTGTTGGCAGCTTGTATGTGTGGATGTCAACGAATTTTGGGCGTCTTTAAGATTGGAAATGTGCGATGTATTTGCAACTGCTATGTAACAGTTGATGAGAAATCTAATGATTAAAATAGCTGCCAAAATGCGAAACGGATTGGATTTGAATTTAATATAGTGGGCGCCATCTTGAAATTATGCAAATTTGCGTCTCATACAAACAATTCAATGGTAACACATATCTTCTAAGTTGTACTTAGCAATATGTTAGTGAATAAATGAGAAATTACAAAAATATTTTGTATTTTTTAGAGAAAATGTGATTTATTGGCGGCCATTTTGAATATGCTAATTTATTCAAATTGCTCAAGGCTGACAGAGAGCCAGTAACGATATTCCTTAATTTGGTGGTCTTGACAAGCAGAATCCGCTGAGAAAAAAACTTAAGACCATAAAGCAAGGTTTAGTCCATCGGCTGCCGGACTATATGCTCAGTACCATTGAATACGTTTCTTTTTTTACATCACTGGAAATGAGAATTGAATAGATTTGTATTGTATCTCAGATACAAATACAGTTGTAACTCCTTCACATTATGACATTTATGTAATGCTTGGTCGGGCAATAAGCTCACAAACCGCCCTAGAGATGCTGAAGAATAGCCCCTACTACTATACCTTCTTTGGTAGAGGTCCAACTTTGCCATAGCAAACAATTGGATAGGACGAAACTATTGTGGTGATAGGGTTCACAAACATTGTAATCCAGAGAATGTACTAATTTATGATATATATTTTTCTTCTTGACAAAATTTTGAAAAAATATGTGCCGTTGTCCATGTTGTTTATTTACACTCGTGACAGATGCATTTCGTACGCTCTTACTTTCAAAGTAAAAGCAAGATGATTTTTCTTTTAATATGAGTCATATGAAACTGAAAGGGACAACATCTGCAACTTTTGAATGTATTGTCACAATCGTTTGCACTGTAAATCTATTTCCCTTTATCATTTCTCTTTAAACTGTCATTAGTTTCACTTGATTTTTTCAATATGTTTGTTTTATTTTTCATCAATAGTCTTTGTTCTACTTAAAAAGGCATATTTGGATAAACAGTACTCTGCTTTCCAATCCAGCCTGTACATGTGCACACTTCATGGTTATTGTTGAAAGGTTTTGTTTAAAATTCAAATGTACAAGTAACAGTGCATTTTACCTTGTATAAACACTGTGTTGACTAGGCATGTGGTGAATATTTCAAAATGTTATGGGAGTAGAAAATAATTTGTCAAGACATAATTTACAAAAACGGTGAAAAAATCTTCAAAAGCTATAGATACTGGCTCTTGAATACTAGCACATGTATATTCGGAAATGCATCCTTCAAGTTAGTGTGTATATACCTGTCTTCGTAATTGTATGTGTTTAAAAAAATATAGGTATTAATCTCAGGAGTCACCAAAGAAGAGAGTTAGTTTTTCATTCAGGTAAGATGCGCGTCAAAACTTAGTTTAAAACAACGCTAATTTTTCATAGTGAAACCGATGAAACTTTAAACCGTTCAAATTCACGGATAATAGTCTGATGTCACTGAACAAATTTCTTGTGCAAACAATTTACATAGTATGCTTACTACTAGTTGAAATTCAAAATTTGCTGCTTTCCCCATTAGCATGGTTAAAGGTAATCTTCTTTTGTTTTATTGAAAATAAAATATACTGAGAATTTCGTTTACTGCAAACGCTTCCGAAACGGTTAACACAGGCAGGAGATTAAAAGTATTGTTAAATTGTATTATTCAAGTATCAGACCTTGAGGAACATTCTATTTCAGAGTATTCTGCCCCCTTAATTGCAGTAGTTTGCGTTGGAACCACTGGCAAATCGGAAGTACACAAAGTGTCAAAATTTAGGAGTTGTCAACATTGTCAAGTGTAACTATTTTCGATCAGTAATATCAGTCGGTAACAATTAAATCACTCTTGGAAAGTTGAAACATTGTCTTGAAGGAGGTTAGACGTAGTCAAAGCGACAACACACATCAACACACACATTCAACTGTCGTGAACGTATCATATGCAAACACTATTTATGCAGATCTAGTGGTATTATTTATTATTATTTGGCTGACCGCAACTGACAGTGTTGGCAACGCCTCAATTAAGACAGTATTTCCAGTTCCTGTACTGCCAACAGTTCACTGCAAATAACTGTATCATGTATGTAGGTCCATCCACCATAGTAGCACATAGGGATGTTTCAAATGTATGGTATGAATAACCTTTCCTTTTGGTAAATAATTGAATAAACTTGCAAGTGATCAACATCATAGTCAGAGTTTGTTTTTGCTTATTCTTTCAAATTTTACTGCCTGTAACATGTTAAATATCTACCCGCAAAAGCTGCTCAATTCAGCTTATGTCTGTAAAAATATGTTCATTTTTGTTGACAAGCAAATTTAGCTCTTATTTTCATAATGCAATTTTCTCCAAAGAAAGATTGAGTTTGAAACAGAAAAATTCAAACCAGCTAACATAATGAAGTGTAAGCAGTCAATGTCTTGTCCCATGGACCTGGTAATGTATTACCTTGAATAAAAATGGTCATAGGACCAGTTTTATGTCATATAGCAACAAATTCCACAAAATAAAAATGTAGTTTGTATTCTCCAAAAGAGAGCTTAGTCTTTTTTCACTTTGACCATTGCTAATGAGCTGTATTTTATTCTTTTCTAATCTTTGTGATTCAATTAATCGGAAACTCAACAAACTTGAATACAAAAAAATTTTTTATGAACTGAAGGTCTCCAAAGAAATATATTGTGCAAAAGCAATGGCATGTATTATGAACATGAATATATTGTTTACTTGCATTTTGTTTTCTGCAATTATACTGTACTTATACAACACAGTTTTCTTTGTTTCGCCAAATTCTCTCTTTTTGCAAGTTCTGTCCATTTTAAAGTCAGAAATATATCGTCTTATTTAGCTAGATAACATACTTAGGACATAATGTTATCATCATGAGTATACTATACGGATTCGAAACACAAATTGTTTTTATGTGACAATCTGTTTCATAAGTTCTTTTCATTAACTTGAATTTTGCGACCTGGTACTGTAATCCGATTGACAATTGAATAGATTGCCAGGCGTTTTATATACCAAGGAACAAAATAACAACAAATCTGGTGAATTTATTTAGAGATTAAGTGTGAAAGCGTTTCCTCTTTTTTGTATACTGGCAAAATGTCTGTTAAGATAAGATATTGTTTATTCGGTGACCTGCAAATGACATGCAAATGTCAAAGGTCATACGGCAGTCGTATCAAAAGTGTTCCAAGTTTGTCAATTTTCATATTGTCAGACATTACTTTTTTCACGTTTTTACAAATGTATTATACTTATTAACATGTCAATTATTATGATATAACGAAAGAAAGGAAGGAAAGAAACCATGTATACTTGTATATTCTGATGTCTAGTTAGTGTGGATTACAGTTCCAAGTATCTGACCCTAAAACTGTCATGGACTGCCTTGTAATAAATACTTCAGTTTTCGAGTTGTTGGTTTGTTACATGAAATTTCCCATCCACCTAATTAATCCTGGAAGGGCCAATGTTTGTTATATTTGGTAAATTGCATTGTTTTATTCTAAAAAGGACGTACGTTGTGAGTTCGACTCCGACCGACAATTTGTTGTGGCGGTAGATGTAAACTACAGGCTTTTCATATTTTGAAACATAACATCCCTTCGCGAAAGTTGTAGGGATTGCCAAAAATCGGGCCAAAATACTCGCCCCAGCATTCGGTTTCAAACTTGTTACACTAGGAACAGCAGAGCGTAGAGCAAGCAACTCTATAGCTGATATCGCAGCGTTGCTGTGGCGTCTATGCGATCGCATTGGTCAAGGGTCTTCGCCACAGAACCGCTGCGAGTCAGCTCATAGACGTTTTTGGTAGTTCACTACGACACCGATCGGTGTCTCTGATTTAGCTCGCAAAATAATGAAATATATTATTTTTGAATAAATGAACTTGTATCATCTTTATCATTGACTATCTAAGACTCATTCTCTACGCCTGCTAATTACCTCGACGATAAGAACATTTCGTTTCAACCTTTTTCTCTTGGGCCGTCGACGGTTTCTGCGACGTGTGCCTGCTCGCGCATACAATTCACTGAATACGTTTGAAGTCAAAAGTTCAAATTCGAGCAGAAACCGTCAATGGCTCACCAAATAACGAATGGAAATACATGATCTTATCGTGTGGGTAGAGAATGAGTCGTAGATAGCCATTTATAAATTTGGGCTCATCTGGGACTGAAATGTATTTTTCTGTACTGACTTTAGCACAAAGGGCCGGAGGCCTGTAATGCAAAGAAACTTCATTATTATTACTAAATTGCTTACAAGTGTATTTATTCGAAGACTAATTTTGCGAGTTAAATAAGTGACACCGATCGGTGTCGAAGAAAACTTGCAAAAAGTCTATATGGTGACTCACTTCCGTTGTGTTGCGATGACCCTTTACCCGAGCGCGATCGATAGACGCCACAAGCACCGCTGCGATATCAGAGCTAGCGGCTCCCAACCACTATGAATGCAAAGTGGATGTAGTAGCCGTAACAGTCCGTTTATCTTCCTCAGATGTCAACTCTACCAAATTTATCATCTTAGAAGGAATTTGTGGGCAGTTCAGGGAAAACGTGCAATTTGAACGCTGTATGTAGCGTCGTAAACTCGTTAATGTACACTTTGTTGCTGTGAGAATAACAAATTTCCAATGTATTTACGTCTGCTGGTACCATTTTGTTACTGGTTTGGCATTATAGAACTAAACTTGCTTGAACAACATAGACGAAAATTTGACTTTCTTGGGTGCATCTGACATCGCATCCGAAACCGCACGGAACACGATAATGACCTCTGAATCTATAAATACAAATCGGAAAAATAATATGTACACCGGTTCGCAATACGTACAAATAATTTTTATAACGTTTGGTTGTTTGCTTGTTTGTTTGTTGTAAAACTACTTGTACCTAGGTGCAATGCCCATGAACTGGGTGCAAACAACAAAATTTTGACGATAATTATCAATGGCGTTTCGGTGAGGCATAAAAGTGCTATTCGCTGAGCTGTTTTATGAATACGAACATACCCGCGAAGGTCATGTGTACGCCTTACTCTTAGTAGTTCCGCTTAGACTGAAACTATACTTCGTTTTTGAACAGGTTAGAATACGGCATACCCACTGAACAATAGAAGAATGGCAATACAGGCATAGCATGTATAATAAATGTGAAATATTCTCACAATCAATCACGTTTTATGCGGCTTCAAAATCACAAGCATTTAAAACATTGTTTTTGCATTTTAATTGTTTGCAATTGAATACCTGTCTTGATCTAAATTCAACTTGTTTTACGCAATTGTCATTACAATTGTAAATGCTATAATTTTGCAACAATTGACTATCTATCTGGTTCCGAATTACCATGTCGAAACTAACAAATTGAATGTATCTACAACATGATCTGAGTTTAAAAGCCGCATGGTAGCTGTTGGCAATGTTTAGTGAAAGGAAGTAATACAAACGACAAATGGACATTTCATATTATTTGAAACGTTGTGCTGGCTCTAATAAATGTTCTGCATACTGTATACCTTCTTATAGTTTATCTGACACATCTGTGCTGGAAATCCACAATTGCGAAGTATTTCAGCCATTGTCGTCTAAATTACTGACAATAGTAAATTTGCCCCAAAAAATTTAGCCACCCTTAAAATGCATGCAGGTAGGTGATGATAAAACCTGCATAGGTAATATGTAGGGTAAATTAATTCTATACTGAGCAGGAACATAGTGATTAAGAAAGTGTCTTTATGCCATTCGGCGTGAACACGAAACGAGAACTAACCCCTTAATGACCCATAACACCGTGTTTAGATTTATCCCCTAACGGGGTTCAAAGCATTTAAAGTTTAATGTGCAACCATTATTCGCTAAAAAGCGTATACTTTTTAAATACAGACAATACATCGATGTCACAAACCTCTGAAATTACAACGCAGGGACGACCACTGCAACGAGACCAAGACGATCATCTGCCATGGATCATTGGTGTCTGTGCATTTCCTGTATTACTGATAATCATAAATGTTATAGTATGTGTTGTATGTTGGAGAAAGAGAACAGAAAAAAGAACAGTAAGTAAAAGGTGAGTTTAAATAAGTTTGCTTTTTCTGATACATGATAATAGTGTGATGTGGTGTGTATAGAGTTACTCATGAGGCGAAGTGGTACTCTACAAGCTCAAAAAATTCATATCTGTAGCAAAATGTATTATTTATCCATATAAGTGTGAGATAATTTCACTTTCATTTAAGCTGGTATCACATTCTTGCGTAGGGCAACTCGATCAGGGACTTTGTACAAAACGTAGGGGATCATTTTATTAAAAAAAAAAACTGAATCTGGAAAATCAAACCAGCCATAAAAATTACCAAATATGATGTAGCAGTTGTTCAGTTCCTAGCTCACACAAGATTGGATTCGCTAATTAACTTCGTTTAAGCCAGCATAAATGAATTTCCTCGTGTACACTGGCATTCATCAATATTTTACTCATCTATGTTTAGGACCCTTTCCCGACTACACATAAGTACAGTGTGGTTGACTGATCAAAAAATTCTTAAAAGTGGGTATTATTTCTTAGGTAAATAAGCAATCTTATTGAGGAGGATTTTCAATATTTTTTTTTACTTTCTATCATTTTTGCCACTTGGACTTTATAATTGCGCAAACGTTTTCATTCCTTATTTAGAAATGTTTACTATGAGAATGTTTGTGAAGTACCAGAAAGAACTGAGACTTCAGCAATGTTTGGTAAGATAACTAATAAACCTTATGAGTAACTTACCAGTGAAAGTAAAGTGAAACGTACTCACGTATAGGGTACACTTGAGTGTGTCATCTTCCAAAGCAAGGACTGTATGAATGTAGAGAGCAGCATAAAAAACTTGAAAACACATCAAATATTACAGATATCTTTCATTAAGTTTGATACCTTTAAAGAAATCTTTTGACATATGATTTTTAATGTGTCCGATATAGTCCACCTTTGTTGCTGCCAGGTTTTATATAATTGGTAGGTCAAACGTTCATCATACTCTACCCTTCTAACACACTATGTATACGGCCATTATGAAAATACCACCCAATATGTACTCCAACAAGAGCCTCATGTACCACTGCCAGTATGAATCTGGTGATACGCTTTGTTTTTATCTGTGTGCGTATTTTGAAGTATTTTGCAACAACGCTGTAGCATATTAAATGGCAAAAATATTCCTGATGCTTTGTGTTTGTCATTCTGAAATCTCAGTATTGTAAACCAATGAATAGCCTCTACTATGTTATATAATTTCTACAAAGCCTTTTGTCTTCACAGGGTATGAGATGGCCGATGTGGGAACTCCTGGACCTACTATTTTAACAATTTACCGACATCCAACAAACGTGCAAAATGGTGATGACGAAAATAATACAGATGCGAGCAACAGGAACACAAGTATTCCAAAGTATACGCACATGGCAACAGTTCACAATCAATACTCTGAAGTTGCAGGAAATGACGAGACATCAACTGCTGAGTCCCAGAATGCACCTGGAGAATATGTTCATTATTACACACTTGAGGAAATTGATGACAAAAAAACACATTTTGAAGGAGCAAAAGGATTTTCTGGAGGATCGCTCATACACTGATGAACTAGTTTAAAGTAGTGATGGAAGGGCAGACGGAAAAGTAGAGACAGAATCAGACTACAGCTCATATTAACATTAGTTTCAATAAAGGGGAATACGTCTGGCAGAAAAGTTTGATATGTTTTCCCTCTAAAACGTCTTCCCCTCACGCTTTTTTCCCATTTGAGTCTAAGGGACAAATACATCCTACAGAATTCCAATGAGATTCTTTGTTGACATTAGTGGAATATATTTTGAGTATTGCGTTGATATATATATATATATATATATATATATATATATATCAGCCGATTGTAATCTACCAGGACAGTATTAATTTCCATATTCTTGCTATTGACTGTAGAAACCCATGTCAACTCTATATAGCAAGTCATTGGCATACCTATGTTGGACTTGTTTAATCTTCTATGCACCGGGTTGGATCGGACAGTTTCAGTCCAACAGAATAATCATGTAGAAACCTTGTGGGATACTACACATATGAAGTAAATCTTAGAAGCCCAAGGCAATCTTACATGCATTACTGATTGACAGTAGTGCGCACATGGCAATTGTATAGAATCCATATTTCATTTTGTCCATATCTCATCATGAGCATCCTGTCTGCTAGAAGGTTGAAAACAATCCTTTGACAACGTTCAGTCTCACAGTAGCTGTATGGGACTTTCATAGTATTAAGTAATCAAATGGATCCTAAATCGCACAGTTTTAGTCTCCAGGTTGTTTATTGCATTCAAACTACAGGTTGAAAACCAGTGTACAGTGATACCAGTGATACAGGACCTCTATAAGTGTCTCTGATCCGTTCATATGTTATACATACACCGAGCAGAGTATACATCAATATAACTCGGATTAATTGACTTAAAGGGCATCACGCTGTCTCTCTGCCCTTAAAAAAGCAGCAAGCATTGTCTATTTCAAGGAGTTGCCTTTGGTAAATATTTGTAACTGATTGGTAAAAGTGGGAAGGAGCAGTGACATTTTTGTTAAAGGACCACTCAGCTGAAAGCCTAAATAACTATATATTGTCGCATTCTGAGTGTTTGGTTAAAGAACCCCATTCTGTTTTTACTTTCACTTCCCCAGATGATATCATTCAAGCAGCTCATGTCAGTGTTCACCGGACTGGCAAGTGCTGTATGACTTTGGATTCGTTCACTTCTGCTTTTGGTAAACATCCTACAAGGAATTGTTCAGATTACTCTGCTTTACAATTATGCTCAGTACAATCGAATACGTTTCTTTTTTCACATCACTGAAAATGAGAATTGATTAGATTTGTATTGTATCTCAGATACAGATACAGTTTTAACTCCTTCATATAATGACACTTATGTAATGCTCGGTCGGGCAATAAACTCACAAACCGCCCGCCTGCTGAAGAATAAACCCTTCTACTCTACCTCCTTGGGTAGAGGTCCAACTTTGCCATAGCAAACAATTGGATAGGACGAAACTATTGTGGTGATAGGGTTAACAAGCATTGTAATCCAGAGAATGTACTATTTTATGATATATATTTTTCTTCTTGACAAAATTTTAAACAAGTATGTGCCATTGTACATGTTGTTTATTTACACTCGTGACAGCTGCATTTCTTACGCTCTTACTTTCAAAGTAAAAGCAAAAGGATTTTTTTTTTAATATTAGTCATGTGAAACTGAAAGGGACAACATCTGCAACTTTTGAAAGTATTGTCACAATGGTTTGCACTGTGAATCTATTTCCATTTATCATTTCTCTTTAAAGTGTCATTAGTTTCACTTGATTTTTTCACTACGTTTGTTTTATTTTTCATCAATAGTCTTTGTTCTACTCCAAAAGGCATATTTTGATAAACAGTACCCTGCTGTCCAATCCAGCCTGTACATGTGTACACTTCATGGTTATTCTTGAAAGGTTTTGTTTAAAATTCAAATGCACAAGTAACAGTGCATTTTACCTTGTATAAACACTGTGTTGACCAGCCATGTGGTGAATATTTCAAAATGTTTTGGGTGTAGGAAATAATTTGTCAAGACATAATTTACAAAAACGGTGAAAAATCTTCAAAAGCTATAGATCCTGGCTCTTGAATACTTGCACATGTATATTCGGAAATGCATCCTTCAAGTTAGTGTGTATATACCTGTCTGCGTAA
>LD378577.1:21584-48576 GCA_001465055.1 Ptychodera flava | reverse complement strand
CATCAATATAACTCGTATTAATTGACTTAAAGGGCATCACGCTGTCTCTCTGCCCTTAAAAAGCAACAAGCATTGTCTTTTTCAAGGAGTTGCCTTTGGTAAATATTTGTAACTGATTGGTAAAAGTGGGAAGGAGCAGTGACTTATTTTGTTAAAGGACCACTCAGCTGAAAGCCTAAATAACTATATATTGTCGCATTCTGAGTGTTTGGTTAAAGAACCCCGTTCTGTTTTTACTTTCAGTTCCCCAGATGATATCATTCAAGCAGCTCATGTCAGTGTTCACCGGACTGGCAAGTGCTGAATGACTTTGGATTCGTTCACTTTTGCTTTTGGTACACATCCTACAAAGAATTGTTCAGATTACTCTGTTTTACAATTATGCTCAGTACCATTGAATACGTTTCTTTTTTCACATCACTGGAAATGAGAATTGAATAGATTTGTATTGTATCTCAGATACAAATACAGTTATAACTCCTTTTGGTCATGCTCGGTCGGGCAATAAACTCACTACCGCCCGCCTGCTGAAGAATAAACCCTTCTACTATACCTCCTTGGGTAGAGGTCCAAATTTGCCATAGCAAACAATTGGATAGGACGAAACTATTGTGGTGATAGAGTTAACAAGCATTGTAATCCAGAGAATATACTAATTTATGATATACATTTTTCTTTTTGACAAAATTTTGAAAAAATATGTGCCATTGTACATGTTGTTGACAGCTGCATTTCGTACGCTCTTACTTTCAAAGTAAAAGCAAAAGGATTTTTCTTTCAATATGAGTCATATAAAACTGAAAGGGACAACATCTGCAACTTTTGAATGTATTGTCACAATGGTTTGCACTGTAAATCTATTTCCATTAATCATTTCTCTTTAAACTGTCATTAGTTTCACTTGATTTTTTCACTACGTTTGTTTTATTTTTCATCAATAGTTTTTGTTCTACTCCAAAAGGCATATTTTGATAAACAGTACCCTGCTGTCTAATCCAGCCTGTACATGTGTACACTTCATGGTTATTCTTGAAAGGTTTTGTTTAAAATTCAAATGTACAAGTAACAGTGCATTTTACCTTGTATAAACACTGTGTTGACTAGGCATGTGGTGAATATTTCAAAATGTTTTGGGAGTAGAAAATAATTTGTCAAGACAATTTACAAAAATGGTGAAAAAATCTTCAAAAGCTATAGATCCTGGCTCTTGAATACTTGCACATGTATATTCGGAAATGCATCCTTCAAGTTAGTGTGTATATACCTGTCTTCGTAATTGTATGTGTTTAAAAAAACTAGCTATTAATCTCAGGAGTCACCAAAGAAGAGAGTTAGTTTTTCATTCAGGTAGGATGCGCGTCAAAACTTAGTTTAAAACATACGCTATTTTTTATAGTGAAACCGATGAAACTTTAAACCGTTCAAATTATCGGATAATAATCTGATGTCACTGAACAAATTTCATGTGCAAACAATTTACATAGTATGCTTACTACTAGTTGAAATTCAAAATTTGCTGCTATCCCCATCAGCATTGTTAAACGTAATCTTCTTTTGTTTTATTAAAAATAAAATATACTGAGAATTTCGTTTACGGCAAACGCTTCCAAAACGGTTAACACAGGCAAGAGATTAAAATTATTGTTAAATTGTATTATTCAAGTATCAGACCTTGAGGAGCATTCTATTTAAGAGCATTCTGCCCCCTTAATTGCAGTAGTTTGCGTTGGAACCACTGGCGAATCGGAACTATACAAAGTGTCAAAATTGAGGAGTTGTCAACATTGTCCAGTGTAACTATTTAAGATCAGAAATATCAGTCGGTAACAATTAAATCACTCTTGGAAAGTTGAAACATTGTCTTGAAGGAGGTTAGACGTAGTCAAAGCGACAGCACACATCAACACACACACATTCAACTGTCGAGAACGTATTATATGCAAACACTATTTATGCAGATCTAGTGGTATTGTTTTGACTACGTTTGACCTCCTTCCGGACAATTATTGAACTTTTGTAGAGTTTATTTCTTTGTGACTGACCGCAACTAACAGTGTTGGCAACGCCTCAATTAAGACAGTATTTCCAGTTCCTGTACTGCCAACAGTTCACCGCAAATAACTGTATCATGTATGTAGGTCCAGCCACCATAGTAGCACAACGGGATGTTTCAAATGTATGGTATGAATAACCTTTCCTTTTGGTAAATAATTGAATAAACTTTCTAGTGATCAACATCATAGTCAGAGTTTGTTTTTGCTTATTCTTTCAAATTTTACTGCCTGTAAAATGTTAAATATCTACCAGCAAAAACTGCTCAATTCAGCTTATGTTTGTAAAAATATGTTCATTTTCGTTGACAAGCAAATTTAGCTCTTATTTTCATAATGCAATTTTCTCCAAAGAAAGATTGAGTTTAAAACAGAAAAATTCAAACCAGCTAACATAATGAAGTATAAGCAGTTAATGTCTTGTCCCATGGACCTGGTAATGTATTACCTTGAATGAAAATGGATATTGGACCAGTTTAATGTCATATAGCAACAAATTCCACAAAAAATAAATATAGTTTGAATTCTCCCAAAGAGAGCTTGGTATTTTTTCACTTTGACCATTGCTAATGAGCTGTATTTTATTCTTTTCTAATCTTTGTGATTCCATTAATCGGAAACTCAACAAACTTGAATACAAAAAAATATTTTATGAACTGAAGGTTTCCAAAGAAATGTATTGTGCAAAAGCAATGGCATGTATTATGAACATGAATATATTGTTTACTTGCATTTTGTTTTCTGCAATTATACTGTACTTATACAACACAGTTTTCTTTTTTTCGCCAAATTCTCTCTTTTTGCCAATTCTCTCCATTTTAAAGTCAGAAATATATCGTCTTATTTAGCTAGATAACATACTTAGGACATAATGTTATCATCATGAGTATACTATACGGATTCGAAACACAAATTGTTTTTATGTGACAATCTGTTTCATAAGTTCTTTTCATTAACTTGAATTTTGCGACCTGGTACTGTAGTCCGATTGACAATTGAATAGATTGCCAGGCGTTTTATATACCAAGGAACAAAATAAGAATAAATCTGGTGAATTTATTTAGAGATTAAGTGTGAAAGCTTTTCCTCTTTTTTGTATACTGGCAAAATGTCTGTTGAGATAAGAGTTTGTTTATTCAGTGACCTGCAAATGACATGCAAATGTCAACGGTCATACAGCAGTCGTATCAATAGTGTTCCAAGTTTGTCAGTTTTCATATTGTCAAACATTGCTTTTTTCACGTTTTTACAAATGTATTATACTTACTACTATGTCAATTATTATGATATAACGAAAGAAAGAAAAGAAAGAAATTATGTATACTTGTATATTCTGATGTCTAGTTAGTGTGGATTACGGTTCCAAGTATCAGACCCTAAAACTGTCATGGACTGCCTTGTAATAAATACTTCAGTTTCTGAATTGTTGGTTTGTTACATGAAATTTCCCATCCACCTAATTAATCCTGGAAGGGCCAATATTTGTTATATTTGGTAAATTGCATTGTTTTATTCTAAAAAGGACGTACGTTGTGAGTTCGACTCCGACCGACAATTTACCGGATTCACAGGTGTTTCAAATACTCAGAAATTAAAGATATTATATTCTGGTCAAGTTTACAGACAAACTGTGAAATCTTTCTTTTTTTTGCCTACTGCCATGGTGTCTTTGGAAATATGTTTTTGTTTATTTGTGTCAGTGTATCTTTGTTTATTTTTAGTGGTTTTTTGTGACCGGAAAATGACATATAAATGTCAAAGGTCATTTAGAAAGGCAATCTTATTAAAACATTTTGGTAACCAAAATGTTTGGTTCTAAATTGTAAAATATTATCCTTAAAATTTATCATTTTTTGATATTGTGAGAACAATCATCTATTTTAACGTTTTTATATATGTTTTCCGGATTTAATTAATATCATGTCATATATTATGAAATAATAAAAGAAACAAAATAAACAAATATACTGTATTTCTACTTCTGTACTCTAGATTCTTAGATTTGTTAATGGACCAGAGTTCCACAAATCCATACTCAAACAGTCATTGACTCACGTAATAAATTATTGAGCTTGATTCTTTCTATAAAAGTTCCCGTCCACCAAATTTACTGTTTTAAAATTGTTAGAAATTGATTCTAAAACAGCTAATATTTTTAATTTTTATGCGTTTTATTATTTTCCTTCTCGAAAACAAGTACATGCTATTCTGCTTCTCCAGAAAGTTTGTTATCACACAAAAGGGCTCATTGCAAAACATAATAACTTGTGAGAGTTGAACACGAAACCATTCTCCATGCCAACCAAATATCAGAAAGTACAAAATTAGGTAAAGCTTTAGTAGCTGTATTTTATATCAATCTATCTATTTTGTGTTGTCTGCCTCGTCATAAGATCCCCTGTCGATGTCCATCAAACAACATGATAAGTATAGACGATAACCAAAGACAAGTATCAATCATCCCTGCAGCAGTAAGAATGTTTTCTTAAGCAATATTGACGGGTTTCAAGTTCAACATCACTATCAATGCTGCCGCGGCAGTCAACGAGTCAAGCCCCAGGGTCGAGCCGAGGAAGTGAAGAGGTTTTATCATTTCTGACAGCAATGACGATACTCCGGACTTAAGTATCATCAGATGAAATGCTATTCAATTTTTTAGGAGCGACGAGTTCACAGGATTATAAGTGCATTTAAAGGTGCAAGTTATTATTCTGTCATGCAAATTGTTACAGGTATCGTACCTTGTTGGTGAACTTCCGTTGTCTCGAGTCTGAGCTCAGAAAGACATGTTTGTTGCAGTCTTACTAATTGAGTCAGAGCCGAACACTGTTCTTCATTATATATAAACAAGCTCATTTTATTCGTAAAATGTTAAATATACTATTGAGAATTGCGTAAAACAATAATTGGTAATTTTGAAAGTTTCATAAAAATTTGCAAAACAGGAATCTTTTAATGATGTACGAATATTGACAAAAATAACCAGTTCTTGATAGCCACGGCTGAATGTCGCGACGTCCCGCTTGCACGTCCAATAATTTTATGAATGAATTTTGACGTCCTTGTGAAAGGGTGGTTATTTAAACTGTAGAATATCATTTAAAAAGGTAACATACAATCAATCAGTCTGTCAGTCAATCAATCAATGATAGAGTATCGGCAGTTATTGTGTTGTTGTGTGCATTGTTGACTTAAATTTAAAACACGTTGAATTGTATTGTAAAGTTAATAGTTTTGAATACCTTTATGAACTATGTATGCATGTGACAGTTGTATCTGCAATTGAAGTTGTAGATATGCTGCTTTGATTTATTTCAACCAAAAATAACAACTACAGATGGACAAAAGCTACGAATCAAGAGATAGTTGTTGATGTTGAATGTAAAGACACTAGTGACGAACGATAAATGGTCCATATCCATCGTCAACCATTATAATATGTTTAGATGGAAAGTAACTGAGTAGCGATTGCTATGTTTCAAAGCGTAATGTTTGAAATGATTGTGTAATGAGAACAGCAAAGAACAAGCAAAGTAGAAAACGTCGTGAACTCTTCATCTGATTTCATGGATATGATACAATTCTTTAGAATCACTAAAATCATTGACCGAAACCGCGTCTGGGCGCCAGGCAAGGCCAATAAGAACAAGGTGCAAGACCAAAAATGTTTAACTGTGTGTGGTTTACCGTTAAATGCGCCCTCTGAGGGCTTCCTAAGTATTACAGGGAAGTCTACAAAAGTTTAGCTGTAAAATAAAACGCGTCCCAATGACAAGTTTCACTATAAATTGGTACTGAAGATGACAGCGATATGATAACACATACCGCAGGGAAGGAAACTAAAACGCAAAGCGACTCTGCTCCTCCAGAAAGACTCACGGTTTGGCGCCTCTATAATTTTTGATGACTGCAAGAGTTTTTAAAAGCGAATGGTTCAGTATAGTGTTTGTTTAATTAGACAAAAAAGCCAGATATAAGTGATTTATTAATACCGCTTATGACGGACGGCAACAACATGATCATCGCCACGCTGTTTAAATCATTTTACGGCATCTTTCAGTTGCTGTGTTTTCAAACTGAAGGGGCTGATTCATTAACACGGACAGTTGGACCTTTTGATTTAGGAACAATAAACCAACAACATATATGTAAGTGGTACATCGATAAAAGAATGTAAGTACATTTCAAGGACCATTAACAGACACTGTCATCTTCTCATTATAGACTAATATACGAAGACAGATATACTGTCAAGAAAATGCTTTAACTTTTACCACATTATTTGTGCAACTTCCCTTCTGAAAACCCATAATACGTACGAGGAATAAATTTGAATGTCACATATTATTTGCTTCTTAACAGTGCACGAAATAGTGTTTCAAACCGATATTAACTTCGACGAAGCATTGATTATTTTAATTTACACACAAATAGCTATCCAGCACAGCGAATATGGCAGTCGTTTTGTACGATTGGCTCAGTCGGAAAGTTGTATTTAAATGGAATTTCTTAGGGCATCAACAATTCAACTGTTTTCAATTATGTAAGCCAAAGACAAAAAGGTGAAATATTTAAGCTTTGGATTTTTTACTCATTTTGTAATAAACATAAAATAAAAACCTAACGTTATTTTGACAATACTACTTGCAGTGAGATATTCCGACAGTGTTCCTCTAAATGTCGAACAAAAGGTATTATATCTTATTGTCTGTGATTATATTATCATTTATTTTCTCATCAAAAGTACAGAGGTATATAGATGTTGTTCTGGATTCTATCTCAATGCCGGCAAATGCATAGGTATGTATAATGGTATGCTTAGTTAAGTCTATGACATTATTTCTGGGTGATATATTGACAACCAAAGACCATTGCAAACACTCAATATTCATTTGCAATCCCGGGGAACAGCCAACAAATATGCAAATGTCAAGTAATTATTTACCAAATTGCTGTATCAATAATACAGACAAAATCACACTTGTGCGATGCCTATATTGTGGAATAATACACGTAATTCACAGAAGTCCTCAAGAATACAGGCTTGCTGAATATAAGCAAATGATTCTTGACGTTGATGATCTGTTTATGTACGTTTTAGCTAAGATTCAGGCAGTAATCCATGCTAATAAAGTGATTATTATAGGGTATAAAAGCAGTGCAAGTAAATTGAAAATTAATAAATAATATAAGAAATATGATTGTTTTTACTACATATTATTTACCCTATTCAAAATTGTGCCTTTAAAATGAAAATTTATAGACAACAGGGTTTTCTCATACACGTCTAGTGGAGTCAGACGGGAGGTTTGAGAAAACAACGCGATTTGAATTGGCATGAGTGTATCGTCGTTTTTTCAAAATACTCAAAACGTTCGGGTGCCCTATAATTAAATGTTGCAATTTTACAAAGTAATCATAAAAAGTGTGTGACTTTAAAAAGAAAAGCAGATGAACTAATATTTGCAGATTAAGCCGGCATTACTTCACCATCCAATTATCCCACATATTCAAATCGTGTTAAATATGTAATCATTTTTAGAAGTATAAACAAAAACTTATAACTTTTTTGGGTATTCACTTATTTACCTTTTCAGAATGTCCACAAGGCACATACGGTCATGGCCGTGGGGGAACATGTCAGTGCAAACAGTATGAACAATGTGATCCTATTTTTGGTTGTAAGTGTGTTAATAACAGTTGGGGACATGAGGAACCGTGTAAGCAATTGTCATGTGAGGAGAACAAATACTGTAATAGATTGACTGGGGAATGCGTCTGTCCTCCAGGAATGTATGGTACGAGTTGTCAGTATGATTGTGCATGCTACAATCATGCAGCATGTCAGAAGTACACGGGAGAATGTAGATGTCAAACAGGTTGGACTGGAGAGACATGCACCAACTGTGATGAAGGAGTAGTTTTTCCTAGTGGAAGAAAGTATTGCACTGACAGATGTCTACATTGCTTCAATGTGAGCTTTGCGATATCAACGTACCTGGAGATTGTGACTGTACGCCTTGATGGACAGGAAATAAATGCAATGTTTCCATTCCTGTAACATGTGACTCTCGTTTCAATACTGATATATGTAGATACCATAGTGACTGCGATGAACACCATATCTGTAATGTGAAAAACTGTACATGTGAGAGGTGCATCAAAGGATACAAAGGAGAACGGTGCAATCTGCCATGTGAGACTGGCAAGTATGGATTTAGTTGTAACCTCTCATGTTCTGATGTCTGTGGATATGCAAAGTGCCACCACATCACCGGAAATTGTACAGCATGTCCTGTCGGTTACCATGGTGAAAACTGCGATGTAAAATGTCCAGCTGGTTACTACGGTTACAACTGTCGGGACAAATGTCAGTGCAGTGAAAGTGTGACCTGTAACCATGAATTAGGATGTAGCTGTAACAAAGATTGCACAACACAAATGTCATGTAAGTGAAAATGTCTATGACAATATTGACACTGTTTTTCATAAAACTGATCAGTTATCTATCTAACGCTACTCTTTAGTTTACAAAAAAATTCCAAACTGCAATGCTAACTTCAGTGACTATTAAGTTTTTTGGTTTTATTTGGTTTCAGTCAACAAACAAGAAAAACATATAAAAAGTTTACAGCAGAGTTCTCCCTTTTCATTGTGAATAAGTGCACAAATCACGGAAACGGGCAGTATATTATATGTTCGAATTCAATAATTTAATTTCCATTCACCATTAAAGAAAATTACAGTGAAACATGCCATTAAACGGACGCTTCTCCTATCAGGACACCTCTTTATCGAGGACAGATTTATCAAACCGTAAGTTACACTTTGAATAGCATTTTACCTGCTTATTATTTACACCTCTATATTAAGGACGTTTTTTCGGCTCTAGAAGGTGTCCTTAGTAGACAGGTTTCACTCTATATGAACGTTTTATTTATTGTAATAAAGGGTACAGTTAATCTATAACATCTTTCCGACAGTATGCTGAGATTTATGTAAAATATTCTCACAATCAATCACAGTTTTTGTGGCTTCGAAATCACTCGCCTTGTAAACACGCATTTCAAGCATTTATATTGTTGACAGTTGACTTTCTCTCTTGATCTGAATTAAACTTGTTTGACGCAGTTGCCATTACTATTGTAAATGCTATAATTTTGTAACAATTGACTAATTATCTGATCCTGAATTTCCATGTCGAAAATAACAATGTGTCTACAACATGGTCTGAGTCTTCAAGCAAAATGGCAGATTTTGGCAATGTTTAGTGAAGGAAACTGATAGAAACGACGATGGACATTTAATAAAGTAACTTTTAAAAAGTCGTATCAGCAAGCAATATATAGTACCTGCTTTGATAAATAATTATTTGAATACTGTGTAACTCTTTATACCTTATATGAGAGATCTGTGCCTGGAATCAAAACGAGAAGGCAAGCATATGCTGATAAAACTTGCCTAGCATATGTGTAGAGAAATTTAAGTTTATACTGAGAAGAAATATATTGATTAAAAGTGTCTTAATGCAACTAATGAACACTAAGTGGTATGTTACCCCTAATTGACTTATAAAATCAAGTTTAGATTTATCCCCTAACAGAGGAATGATTGCAAGTTTCAGGTGTAAACTTTTTATCCACTAAAATGCACATTATTTTAAAATACAGACAGTACATCGATGTCACAAAAGTCTGAAGTCACAATACTGGGACGACCAGAAAACAAAATAAATGGAGAACTGGATGATATAGAAGATCATCTCCTTATGATCATTGATGTTTGTGTATTTCCTGTCTTACTGATAATCGTCAGTGTTATAGTGTGTGTTGTGTATTGCAGAAAGAGAACAGAAGAGTAAGTAAAGAGTTTTGGATAGTTTGTTCTAACAGATAGATGATATTAAACTGTGTTTAATATTTAATGTGGTGTGTAAAAAGTAGATCAAGAGGATCAGTGGTACTTTAGAGAATTGAAAAAAAAATAATATGATCAGAATTTATTATCCTTGTACATAGGTGAGAGATGATGGTATTTCGTGTGAACTTGCATCACATTCTTCCATAGGATAATTGGATCAGTCAATTTGTACAAGCTGGAAAGGAAAATTTTATTTAAAACTGGAGCAGGGAAATCAAACCAGACATAATTATTAACGAAATGGACCTAGTTCACAACAGATTTAATTTGTTAATTCAATTCATTAAAGCCAGCATAAAAGGAATTTCCTTGTGTACACATTGGCATTTATCAATATTTTACTCATCTATTTTTATGATTCTTTATGAACTACACATGTGGGTTAATTGATCTATAAATTCTTATGTCTGGTAAACAGCTCCTACGTAAATAATAGATGACAGCCACACCACAAAAGCAATCTAATTGAGGGGATTTTTTCAATCATTTTTTTATTTCCTATCATTTTTGCCACAGGGACTTTACATGCACAAACTTTTTTATTCCTTTATTTAGAAATGGTCCGCATGAGAATCTTCATGGAGCAGCAGAAAGAACCAACACTTTAGCAATGCTTGGTAAGATAAATAAAAACCTTATAAGTAACCTATAAGTAGAAGTGATTAAAAACTCACACACAGGATACACTTGAGTGTGTACAAAGCAAACACTGTATTGATATAGAATTGCAGAGCAGCATATAAAACATGAAAACACATGAAATATTACATATGTCTTTTCATTGAGTTTTATACGTGTAAGTGATCTTCATGTATAATTTTTTTAACGTTTCCCATATAATCAACTTTAATTTGTTGGTGTTGGTTTAGGTCAAAAGTTTAGCAGGCTCTACCTTTTAAACACAGTACGTATACGATCATTATGAAAATACCACCATGTATGCAATCCAAAAAAAGTCTAATAATGTATCGCCTGCCAGTATAGGTGTGGTGATACGCTGTGCTATTATCCTTGTGCATATTGAAGTATTTTTGTAACAACGCTGTAGCATTTTCCAAAAATATTCCTGGTGTTTTGTGTTTGACCTTCTAATATCGCAGTATGTATTTTAAGCAAATGATTATCCTTTTCTTTGTTCACAATTTTTTTACTGAACCCTATGTCTTCACACAGTGGATACCGATGACTATGAGATGCCCATTGTGGAAACTACTGGAACTACTATTTTAACAAGTGACCGACATCCAGCAGACTTGCAAGACGGTGATGGCGAAAGCATTACAGATGAGAGCAACAGGAACAGAAGTATTCCAAAGTATAAGCACATGGCAGAGGTTCAATCTGAAGCAACTGCTGAGTCCCAGGATGCACTTGGAGAATGTGTTCGTTATTACACAATTGATTAAGGTGAAGCAACTGCTGAGTCCCAGGATGCACTTGGAGAATGTGTTCGTTATTACACAATTGATTAAGTTGATGACAAACAAAGAAATTTTACATGGGCAAGAGGATTATCCGGAGAACTACATTCTAGTGAAGGGTTTTCAGGCAGTGATGGGGGGGCACATGGGGAAGTAGAATCAGAATCAGACTGCAGCTATGATTCAAATTCGTTTCAGTTAATGGGAAAACGTCTGCCAGTGCAAGATTCGTAAAACTTTGATAATTAACTTTTCCTCCCAAAAGTATTTCGCTCATGCCTTCATTTCATTTGAGTGTAAAGGAAAACTAATCCAAAAGAAATTTAATGGGACATCTCGTGGACAATAGTTGGATAATTTTTCGTATTTTGAATATTGCTCCGGATATACATCCTGCTGAATTCCATGAAATATTAAATCGATTGTAATCGAACAGGATTCGCATTGTTACACATATATATGCATGCTATCGACTGTGGAAACCCGTGGCAATATAATAATATAACAAGTCATTTCTATTCCTATGTAGGATTTTCTATCCTATATGCACTGGACCGGATTGAACAATTTCAGTCCAATACAGTAATCATGTAAAATTCTTGTGGGATACTACACATAAGAATTATATCTTGTTACAGTAGAAAGCCAACAGCAACCCTGCATTGACAGTAATGCGCCAATGGCAATTGTATAGAATCCGTGAATCCATGTTTGATTGTGTCAATATCTCACCATGAGCATCCTGTTGTCTGCTACAAAATTCAAGACAACTGTCTGACGGTTTTCAGTCTCTTAGTAATAGTATGAGATGTTCATGGTGTTAAATAATCAAACGGATCAGAGTATTTTATAGAAATTCCATTGCAATCCTTTTTGCACATTTTATTATTTCCAGGTTGTTCATTCCATTCAAATTATAGGCTGAAAACCAGTGTACAGTGATATAGGACCTTTATAAATCTCTCTGGTCCGTACACTTCTGATATATACACCTAACACTATACAAGTATACATTAATATAACTCGTATTAATTGTCTCAAAGAGCATCTCATTGTCACCTCGCCTTAAAAAGGAGAACAAGTTTTTTTATGGAGTTGTTGTTTGATAAATATTTGTAACTGATTGGTAGTTTTGAAGCAGCAGTGATAATTCTTGTTAAGGGCCCAAAAACTGATAAGCTTCAATAGCAGTATATATAATTTGCGCATTCTGCGTGTTTGATTACAGAACCCCATCCTGTTTTTTTTACTTTCAATTCCTCCACATGATATCATTAAAGCAACACATGCCAGTGCAGACCGGCCTAGCAAATGCTGAAGGAATTTAGAATTTTTCCACTTCTGCTATTGGCAGACATCCTACAAAGAAGTATTCACATAATTACTTTGCTTGACAATTATACCCAGCTACAATGAAATACACTATATTTGTAAAGTTTTAAAAGTAAGTAGTTTAACTCATGTAGTTTCATTTGCTGCAAAGAAGCTTTAAAGGGTAATTTTGGTGATCTAGCTACTTTCGAATTCTTGGCTCTAGGTTCTTGAGATAATCAATCTTGTTTCAAATTTATTGTATTTTTCTCCTTTAGTTCTTTTTTTCACATCACTGGTAAGACAATTGAACAGACTTGTATTGCATCGGAGATTCAAAAAAACTACCACTTTTCTTCAAATTATAAACTCTATGTAATTCTAGGTCCGGTACTAAACTCACAACTGCCATCGAGCTGCTGAAGAATCAGCCCCTCTATCCCATCTCCACATGTAGAGGTCGAACTTTGCCACATAAAACAATGGGATTGGCCGAAACGATTGTGATAATAGGGTTAACAAATATTGTAACCAGGAGAATGTATTATTTTATGATATCTTTTTTCCTGACAAAATTTAAAAAATTATGTATGATTGTAAATTTTGTTAATTTACACTCGTGATTGCTGCATTGTGAACATTAATTCAAACAGATGCATGTTGATGATGTATTGAATTGTACTGTTTTATTTTTGAATTTAAAAGCAAGAAGAATTTTCATCATGATTATGAATAATGTAGAACTGAAAAGGACAACAACTTTATCTTTTCAATATATTGTCATAATTGTTTGCACTGAAAAACTATTTCTATTCCTTCATCTTTTGTGGTCTGGTTCCGAAGCAAATGTAAACGTAACAGTGTATTTTACTCGTATACGTGCTGTTTTTAACAAAGCATACAGTGAATATTTCAAAATTTTGAAGTAAAACAGTTATTTTCCCTTACGTACTTTACAAAACCGATGAAATATTATCAGAAGTACCAGTAACTGGCTCTTTATAGATGCATTCATATATTTGGAAATAAATCTTTCAAGTTAGTGTATACATATATTTATCAGGTAATTTGTCTGTGTTTCAGAACAACCAGGTATTACTGTCAGGATTCCCATGGTTCATGCTACGTCACGAGTGTCCTCGTAACGTAGTATGCTCCTCTAAACTACGTTTTAATCTTAAGTTTTAATCTTCTACTAAAACTTTCTGTAAGGAAACTTTCAAAATCAAGAATGATTATCTTTGGTCACTGTGCAACTTTAAGTAACAAGCAATTTATCTATGGCTTACCAACAATTGGAATTCATAATCTGCTGCTGTCGTTATATTAATGGTATGGTTAGAAACTAATTCTTTTTTTTATTTTCATGATAATAAGATGCTGAAAACTTTGTTTACTTTAAAAGCTTCCAAATGAGTCAAGACGGGAAGCAGATTAGGAAGTATTGTACGCGTTATATTCAAGTATATGTGACCCTGGCCAGCATTCAACTCAAAACTTTCCCCCATCAATTACTGTTGTTAGCAATTTACCATTGGTAATAGAGCAACTGGACGTGCAAGCTAGATTGATGTATGGCCAACACTGTCAGATGTAACTATTTTCTATCAGTAATAATAGTCAGAAACAAATAAATTAACTATGGCAATGTTGGAACATTGCTTGGAAGGACATAGTCACAACAACACCACACAGACACATAATCAAACTTTCTAGAACATATAAATATGCAAACGTTATGCGTCCAGATTTAGCGGCGTTGTTTCGATTGCGTCAGACTTCCTTCCAGACAATGTTTCTATTTTTGTTGAGTTTATTTCTTGGTGATTGACTTATATTACCGCTAGACTGCAGTTACACCTGACAGATTTGGCAACTACTCAATTTTGACAGTATATCTAGTTCCCGTATTGCCGAAAGTTCAACACAAATAATTGCAGGTCTGTCAACAACGAGAAGTTTCATTGTATGTTGTGAATAATATTTCCTTTTAGTGATGAATTGAATAATCTCACTAGCGTTCATCATCATAGTCAAAGTTTGTGTTTTCTTTTTTTCTGATTTGAAATTTTACTTCCTATAACATCTTGAAAATCAACCAGCAAAATCTGACCAACAATGTGTTTTGACAAAAAGGTCATTTTTTGTTACCGAGAAAATTGTCATTTCCTAAATATGTAATTCTGTCCAAACGAAGACTGAGTTTGAAACAGAAAAAAAGGCAAACAAGCTTTACTAGAAAAGTAAAAGGCATTCACTGTGGCAGTGAGTTACGTCTTGTAGCAACAATCTACAAAAAACATAAAAAGCAGTTGATATTCTGTCAAATACACTTTGGTATTTTTTTCGCTGTGACAATTCCTGACGATTTTCCATTTTAAGGAAAATATTCTATCGTCATAATTTTTTACACACAAAACTGTTGACATTATATCATAATAATGAGTCTACTATACAGACTTGAAACACAAATTGTGTTTATGTGACATTCAATCTCATATTATTTTCATTAACTTGAATTTTATGAATAGGTACCTTATGTTGAGCATTCGACTCGAGAATTTAATGGCTTGCCCAGCGAGAATTTAATGTATTATATACCAAGGCTATGTTAGAATTTGGTGAATGTATTTTAAAGATAAATTGTAATTACGTTTCCTCTGCTTTTTATACTACCATTGTGTCTATTGAGATAAGTGCTTGTTTATAAAAAAAAACCTACAAATGACATGCAAATATCACAGGTCATTGAGAACGGCAGTCTTATCAAAATTGTTTTGGTATCCTGTTAGTTTGGTGCTGGCATTGAATGCGAGAATAATGTGTTCAAAATTTGTCAATTTTATATTGTCAGACTTATCACCTTTTCCATTTATTGACAAATGTATTCTGAAATAACTTACCTATGCCACGTCTTATGAAAGAATAAAAGAAATAAAAGCAAACAATTATATTAGCTTTACTTGTAATTCTTTAGTGTCCTTGTGTCCTCTATGTGTATCTGTACAAAAAATACTTAGATGGTTGTTGCTGTGATTTTGAAGTTTTTGATGTGGATGTACATACATACATACATACATACATACATACATACATACATACATACATACATACATACATATACATGCATGCATGCATGCACGCACGCACGCACGCACAATACCTACATACCTACATACCTACATACATACATACATACATACATACATACATACATACATACATACATACATACATACATACATACATACACAGACAGACAGACACACGCCGCCGATCTACCATATAACCTCTTTTTGGCATTTATACACTTATACCAAATGTGAGCTAAAATGTGATAAAAATGCAATTAAGTAGACAAAGGAACAATAATTTTCAAATGTATACACTATGACTGCAAGGCAGTATCACTTCCCCATTGGTCGAGTCAGTAAAGAACAGCATTGAGATACAACTAAACGTATTTTCACCCATTTAACTTTACACGTTATTGCAGCTTCAGTCCACAAAAGCATATTTACGGTGTGTTGATTTTTCAGTGACCTTAAAATGTTTGGGGTGGTTAAAATGCACCATGCAGGACATGTTATGCTTCACTCGTTTCAACCAACTTGACCTAATGTTGAAATGTGAACTTTGGAGGATAAGGGTACAGAAGTAATAATATAACAAATTGTCTTTCAACATTACCCTAGGGGGTATGTTTGTATTTATTATGAATGGCACTCTAGGGCAATGGAAATTGAATACAAAAATATCTGCTTCGGCTAACATGCATCATAGAAAGAAACACCCATTGACATGTTGGAAATCTGTCTTCCAACCCCTAAAACAAAGGGGTCTTAGGTCAGATAGGGGATTGTGAGTTTCTTGAGTTTTCAGTCATGTATCTTAGAATTAGCAAACGTTCATATATATATACACACTGTGTCTGTCACACGAACCTGCAACTGACAAATCTTGGTAAAATATTATTATTCCTTCAATTTAATTTGGACCTCTGTACCTTGAGATGGGGATAAGGGGTAGGGTGGGGTGAACAATCTGGTTCAAAAATCAGTCACTGTCTGTTTCTTACATTTACACAGTTTTATTTATTTTTGAGTAAAGATATATTTAAGAAACTTCCCATCATCACAAATGCTGATAGCCCTGCAGTATCGTTTGCTGCGCATCTGCGGCAGCTCTTTGAGACCGACTACTTAGCATGCTGAAGCATACTTTATGCCACAGTGGTGACCCATGACACCAGATGGCTGCCACCATGCAGTGTGAACACGCCTTTATTAAGTAGTTTTATAACATTAAAGAGTGTACATCTTACGTAAAGTACAAAAAAAATCGAAGCTTGGCTGTGACATACGATGATGCAATCACAAGAATCATAGCATTGTAATTGCGACCATGCTGTTAAGAATTCTCTTCCTCTCGTACTGCAGCGACACATGCATATCAATGGACCGCTTGCAATGGCCTTGGGCGGTCTGCTACACAAGCTAATACTTTCCACTTCAGCAAATACAATAAAGAAAAGCAAAAATGCATGCATCTTCTTAAACCAATTATAATGAATACATAACAAAATTTGAGCTATTGTCCCTTCAATTCATCGTTGAAACCGCAGATTAAGTTACAGCCCAGCAGCTTTCTGTAGTTGGACCACTATACATAAAAGTAGGGCTGAAGAATCAATTAAGCAACAAACACTGATATTTTTTGCATTTCTTGTTCGTAATCCTGAATGCTAACGAAAGCTTAACACATTGTTTTCTCTGGCAAAATTGGACTGGTACACTGCAAAACCAAAAGTGACATGAGAAAAAAAAATAGTAGTGTTGTGATTTTGAGGAGACTGAACCTGTGATCAGCAAGTACCAGTAAGAGATAAATATTTCACCAAACACGAAGGTTCTTGACACCATATTATATTACCATGACCTGCCTGTCGCATTTTGATTGGTCGAGCTGAACCACGTGACTGACCACAAATGCACAGTAATGGTCTGTTTATATGCCCTTGACTTTGAATAATAAGATTAACAACTCAAAGTATCGTCAGTGTATAGCTCAAACGTAAATCATAATCAATCACAAATAAAATGAAGCACTAGTAGGCCAAGTTGAGATACTTTTATCTGAATATATTTCCAGATTTGCCAATATTTACAGCGCGCGTGACAGTGCGTCGCGTATTGCTCAGTTCTGGGGCCACGTTGTCGTTCGCTCCGAAAAATTTCGCAAATTTTGGCGGTTTTCTCTGGTTTGTTGATAATATAAAGAAAATAACAGATTCCGCACTAACCATTAACGTTTATTTATGGGCGCGGGCAACAGGAAAGCCAAATGAACGGGCTCGGCAAGCTTCGCCTGTCAATTTTTGGCTTTCCTGTTGCCCTTGCCCATAAGTAAACGTTAATGGTCAGCGCGTAGCCCGTACTTTCCATATTCTTTAAAAACCAACAATTACATCACCAAAGCTGTTGACTCAACAGACATATTTATCGCCATGTGTAATATAGTTATTAAAATACACATTGAAGTAGGGGAAACTTTTTCGAAATGTCACAGTTTGGAGGCGTATAATAATTTTTTTATTAAAATTAAAACAAAGCTTTATTCAAATAAGCTTTTTAAATTTATGCCAATGTTATTTCCCCATTGGCTTTTATGATGTCAGTTTTTGCAATATTTTTTAAGGTTGTTCCTGTCTTCCATTTTGCCATTATGGCGAAAAGATAGTCTTTTTATTTCATCAGTGAAATCAGAGACGTAATTTGGAAATGATCATATAGACATATACATATGTCTTACTTGAGCAATAAAGCACCCCCAGCGACGGTATACCACGGGATTTTGACCTGTACACGACATATATATTCTCGAGCGATAGCGATAGCGAGTGCATATATGAGGTGAACTGGTCAAAATCGAGTGGTATACCATCGCTGGGTGTGATTTATTGCCATTATATCATAACGGCACATTGAATTTCTAGCGTGGAATGTCAAAAACGGATTTTAGCTTAACCCTAGCGCTCGCGCTTGTGCCAGCCTTGTTATATCGCCAATATAACACGGTTCTTTTCGCGTCTCGACCCATCAGATCGCTGCATTTTGGCCATCAATATACTGGTATGATATAACTTAAGATATTGAATAGACGACAATCTGTGTATGTAATATATAAGCCAAGGCAGTTAAAATAAGCACGAGTCAAATACAAACAGAGTCATGAAATCAAGCACAATTTTAGTATACGGAGTCAAAACTATCTGGACGAGAAGTCACAAGACCCCAGGGCCCCTTAGGGTACATCATACACTTCTCTATCAAGGACAAATCAAATCTAAACGAATCCTCATCATGGCGATTGAAACCATGACACATCTATTGGCCCTTTGTTTCTCAATTCACTATTCCATGATAACAATATTGGAAATTCGACCTTTGACCTCAAAATGGTTTACTTAATTCTGTTAGCATGTCAGTTTTAACGATTTTCATGAAAATCCAGATTTTGAAACCAAAAGCAAGATAAACCAATGAGAAGAATAGTCCCATTCGAGTTTTATGAACCGTAGGGACGGCCAATCTCAGGATGCTTCATAATCATACCTCTTCGATTTCCACACAATATTATCCTACTGTTTCGTATGAGTTGTGGCATATCATTACTCATGTAATCCAAATATGCCTACCAGTATAGCCACCAGACAAATCATTCTACTAATAGAGTCGAATGAAACATTTTTTGCTCAGATTCAAGAGAATATATGTTATTACCCCTCTGAAGATGGTGTCGACAGATTTTTAATCATTTCTAATCATTTTGATAAATTAAATTAATAAGACAAGAGATTGACTTTTTGATCCACAGGTTGACCTTTTTATTTTGTTTCAAATTTGTTTAATTTCATCAGTAAATATTAAATTACTCAATGAGTAAGTCGAGATTGACTCTAAGACTCAGGCAATTCTTCCGCTTTGCACCAATGCTTGGCAGAGATTGTAAGTTTAGGACATGGCCTTCATGACATTAGATACATTTCATTTTACGCCAGTGTGTCCAATATAGCCTGTTGTTAGGAATAGATGTAAGTATATTCCCAAATTTTATCACGATCCAGTTTATTAATAGTTTTTTCGCTTCAGAAAGATAAGCAAGTATTTGGCTTACAAACACTAGTTCCTTTAGTAGATGTATTCTTAATTCTCGTAAAAAAATGGTGGCAACTTTCGAATGATAAACGGAGTTGGGTTTACTTTTGAATTGTTGGTAAAATATAAAACAATTTTTAGAGGAAGTCGTAATATTCTATGTATGATTATTATTTCATATCTTCCATTTTGAGACATATGTTTTCTCTTTGACACTTTATCATATCTGTTTATAGTAAGGGGTTTATTTACAAACAGAAAACTTGTCTTTCATTTCTTTGATAATTCAATACTAAAGGCTATATCCAAAATATTCATAGAATTATATTCAGTGAACAGATGGTTGATGTTCCTGACACATGATCTGGAAAATGTTTCATTTAAATTGTGTCTGTAAAACTCAATGTGTTATATGTAAATTTCCATTATAAGAATATTTGAAACTTTACCTATGACCTCAGCGTGATCTACTTAATTCTGACTGCGTGTCAGTTTTAACAAGTTTAATGAAAATCAAGATTTTGAAATCAAAAGCAAGACAAACCAATGAGAGGAATCGTCCCCTTCGGAGTTTATGAAGCGTAGTGAGGGTAAATCTCAGGATGCTTCATAATCATATTCTCTTCTATTTCAACAAAATATTATCATACTGTTTCATATGAGTCTTGGCATATCATTACTCTGTCACTTTAAATTTGTTTACCAGCTTAGCCACAAGACACGTCAGTCACGTTTACCAATAGAGTCTCATGGAAAACGTTTTGCTCCAAGAGAAAATATGTCATTAGTTTCTGTAGATGGTACCGAAAGATTTTTAATCATTTCGATAAAGTATGCTAATAAGACAAGAGATTGACTGATTGATCCAAAGGTTGACCAATTTATTTTGTTTCAATTTTGTTTAATTTCATCAGTAGATAAGTAGATGTTAAATTACTCAATGAATAAGTCGAGAGTGACTCTAAAACTCAGGCAATTCTCCCGCTTTGCACCAATGCTTGTCAGAGATTGTAAGTTTAGGACATGGCCTTCATGACATTAGATACATTTCATTTTACGCCAGTGTGTCCAATTATAGCCTGGTGTTAGGGATAGATATGAATATATTCCCAAATTGTATCACTATCCAGTCTATTAATAGAATTCTTTGCTTCAGAAAGATAAGCATGTACTTGACTTACAAACACTAGTTCCTTTAGTAGATGTATTGTTCATTCTCGTTAACAACGGAGGCAACTTTTGAATGATAAATTATACTTCCAAGCAAATAACCTTGATGATTTATGAGTTTTTACAACACTGTCGAGTGACCATAACCTTTGTGCTCAATGGTACGTAGCATTCAAAGACATGGAATACTATTTTTTGAATCTCAAAGTCTGTCCTTCACATTAATTTAAATTAGACTATTACAGCACCATTTTGACAATTATATCAGTTGACAGGGATCCAGAAAACTCTGCCATGTGTAGTCCCGTTGACAATTAGTATAAACTGCAGCATATATATGTCATTTTATGAATCTCTTCAAATATCTTCAGATTGGTACAAATTGTCATAGTGAAGACAACATTGAGGTACAGGAAAAGTATAGTGTAATAAATACAGCATTTATACCTCTATATATACAAGTCTATCATATGTCGTAAACGTTGCTGAAAAGGGCACTTTCTTGAGTCACTTGAGAGTCTATCTTAAGTTTAGTGTACTGCTCCTTGGCTTCTGTATAAATGATCAACTTAGGGTTCTAAAAAAACAGCTGTATGGTTATCATTTAAAAGCCCTGGGAAATCTGTACACATCCTTCACAGTTTTCTCGTCCGAATGTCCTTTGACCCCAGTCGTATAACAGCATTCAATAGAGAATGGCTCGCCCAATGAATGAGTAGGTCAGGAATCCATAGTGAATATTGTGAATATAGAATTTGCATAGATTCAGAACTTTATCCATCCGTAAGCGACATAACAAACATTTACGGCATCGGCTGAGGTGCCTGATCTTCAACAGCTCTGTACCTCTCCCATGCTGGTTTACTGACACACCTTTGCATAATGGCTGCTGCTCCTGAACGTAAAGTTTTGAAAGAAATCAGTGAAGATTTTCTTTGCTGTACCATCTGTCTAGAGCAGTTCAAGTCTCCTAAAATTCTACCATGTCTACATACATTCTGTGAGAAGTGTTTAGTCATACTGGTTGAGAAGACTGGATCACTTGACTGTCCAGAATGCCGACAGCAATATCAGCTTCCTGTTGGGGGAGTGCAAGCATTAAAAGGCAACTTCTTTATGAGCAATCTGGTTGAAATATTCAAGCAACGACTGGAATCTATGCAGGGAACTGAGACAAAATGTGCAGGTTGCCGATTGAACACAGCAATTTTCAGGTGTGTATCATGCAAGCATTATCTCTGCGATACCTGTGTGACAGTACACAAAAATCTGTCATCAAATGTGACACATAGAATGGTAACCATTACAGATTTTGAAAATACAAAATCAACAAATCCAGAAATGCTCCAAACAGTGGAATATTGCAGTGTTCATTCTAAGAACGAAGTGGAATTTTACTGTGAAACATGCCAGGTACCTGTCTGCACAAACTGCACCATAGTCAAACACCGCATACCAGAACATGTGCACAGAGACTTGAAAGATGCAGTAGATGAGTATCTTACAGAATTGAAAGCCATGGTTTACAAACTGAAAGTGAAGGAACAAGAAGCAGAAAATAACAAAACCCTTGCCAAGCAGATACACAGTGATCTTACAGAGCACTGCAGCAGAGAAGAAAAGAAGGTGAGAATGAAAGCAGAAGAAATCATCAAGAAAATAAAGAGAGAAGAGCAGAGACTAATAGATTCACTAAAACTCAACTACAAAACAAAAATTAAAAACGCATCTATTCTTATTGATGAGATGGAATTAAACCATGGCAATATTAAGAGTGCATGCAGTTACATAGAGACACTGATGCATCACGGGAATGCTGCTCAACTTCTCTCCACAAAAGGTGATGTTTGTACACGCATCAAAGAACTGATTCTCATTGAAACTATGCCAAACACGGAACATGAGGACTTAACATTCACTCCAAATGATCAGTACAGTGAGCATGAGATTCTAGGAATAATTAAATCTGATGTGTGTATGTCAAAATGTACAGTTGAAAACATTCCAAAACAACTCCTGAAAGGCGACTCTGCAGACCTACTGATCACAACCAGAGATTCGACTGGAAAACAAGTCATTCCAAAACAACAAGTGAAAGCCAAGGTAAGAAAACCTGATGCATCGTGGGAAGACATCAATGTTGCTGATAACGGAGATGGTACACACAGAGTTACAGTGGCTGGACGATCGTATGAAAAATATCAAGTTACCATGACAATAGGAGATACACAAATACCAGGCTGTCCTGTCATGATACCTGTCATCAAAGGATTGTTGAAGACCATTGGCAGTCAAGGAAGTGCTGAGGGACAGTACAGCAATCCTTGGAGTGTGGCCATAAACAAAGACAGAGACATTGTCTCTGCAGATACATTGAACAATAGGTTGCAGATAACCAATTTGAAGGGAAAATTTAAGAAAATCTTGAAATTCGAACAGTTTGAGAAGACTTTCAGCCCACATGATATACACATATCAAGGGATAATACATACTATAGTTTAGATAACAACAATAAGCAAGTAGTTGTCAGTGATGAGAATGGGCATGTCATCAGATACTTTGGACAAAATGAGTTGAAAGATACACGGGGTATTGGAATTAGTCCGGTAGATGGCAATATCTATGTGACAGACTGCGGTGGGCATTGTGTCAGAGTTTATACACCATACGGCAAATACCTTAGATCATTTGGGTCAGAAGGTACAGGTCGAGGGCAATTCCATTGTCCCTGGGGTGTAGTAATAGGAAGTACTGGATTGGTATTTGTAGCAGACTTCAATAACCTGCATATCCAGGTATTCGACGCACGAGATAAATATTTGTATTCCTTTGATTGTCACAGTGGGGATGGTGATATGAGATGTCCCAAGGGAATAGCAATTGAAAATGATAAATATGTCTATGTTACAACTGAGATCCCTTGCAGTTTATTGAAGTTTGAGGTTAGTGGTAAGTTCGTTTGTCGTATTGATAGTGATAGTGATGGGCTGAACTGGCCAACTGGTATAGCACTGACAGATGATGTACCTAACAGGGTTGTCGTAGCTGATTGGGGCAGCAACTGCATCAAAGTGTTCGTATAATGATAGCATCACAATATATTTCACCAGATTGTATTTTAATGATTGTTATCAGCGAAATTACAAGAGAAAATACCACAGACAAGATTATATATAATGTAAATGCACATGCATGTTGCAGAACATGGAAAAATTTTATTTCTCTGCATTACAAGGTGATATAGCTTTCTTCCCAAAGACATGCTACAGTGCCGAAGAAAGATGTAGAGTATTGTATGTTTAATTAATTACCAATTTAACGTTGTGAAAAGTATTGAGACATGTATTTTTCCAGGTTTAAAAGGGCAGCTGTTTTACGAGCTTTATCTCTGAGCACATTTACTAACTGTGCACTGTGCACAAAAGATTTAAACTGTTTTTTTCAGATTGCCATAACGTCAGGTCAACGTTTTCATTGTTGGGAATATAGAACAAGTTTTAGAGGAAGTTGTAATATTCTATGTATGATAATTAGTCCCCACAGACACCTTCCGGGGGGACTTATAGGTTTTGGTCATGCCGTGCGTGCATGCGTCCGTCCGTCCGTCCGTCCGTTCACGTAGATATCTCAGACATGCCCTAGTCAATTTCTTTCAAACTTTGCACAAGGATAGTACCCTACCCAGTACAGATGCACGTCGATTTGTTTCACAACGCGATCAAATTTGGCTGTGTTAGAGGACTTTTTAGTTTTCACCTCCATACACTCCCATGTATAAGGCAGTCTCCATAGACTCCCATGTATAAGGCAGTCCATAGACTCCCATGTATAAGGTCAAGAAAAATAAAAATTTAGTTTCTCATCGTATTCATATTGCAAAAAGAATGCAGTGACACAGTTTTCAGTCCCCACGGATGAAGTCCAGGGGGCTCATAGATTGGGTCATGTCCCTCCGTGAGTCCATCCGTTAACGCAGATATCTCAGATATTTTGACAATGTCATGTGACCTTGGTGACCTTTGACCTCAAATATATATATATGTCCATAACTCGGTAACCACAAGTGCTACACCCTTCATATATGGTATGATGGGACAGTTTATGACGCCACATATTGTACCTCATTAATTATGTGCATATCTAATTTTGAACGAGCCAATAGAGCTTGAAGTCTGATTTTTGGTATATAGGGATAACTTAGCAATACTATTTTTTTTCAAAACGTCACGTGACCTCGGTGACCTTTTTACCTCAAATATACATATTTGTCCATAACTCAGTAACCACAAGTGCTACACCCTTCATATATGGTATGATGGGAGACCTTATGATGCTTCATACTGTACCTCATTAATTATGCATATATCTGATTCTGAGCAAACCCATAGAGCTGGATGTCTGATTTTTGGTATATAGGGATAACTATAAGAGAGAATTTTTTGACCAAATGTCATGTGACCTCGATTTGACCTTTGACCTGAAATATACGTTTATGTCGATAAATAAGCAGCCACAAGTGCTATTTCCTTTATATTTATTAGGATGGGAGAGCTTATGACAACAGACGCTTTACCTCATTAATTATGCACACGTCTAATTTTGGGCAAGGGAATAGAGCTAGAGGTCTGATTTTTGGCATATAGTGATTAATTAGCAATACTTTTTTTTTTCAAAATTTCACGTGACCTAATGACCTTTGACCTTGGTTATACATATATATGCATAACTCAGTAACCACAAATTCTGTACGCTTCAATTTTGATAGGATATTAGACCTTAAGATGACACATCTTGTACCTCATTATTATGCGCATATCTTTTTCTTGGCTGTCCAATACAGCTAGAGGTCTGATCTTTTTTCTCGATTAAGAACCATAACTTAGACATGCCTCATGTGTATCAAATTGGGAACAACGACATAGACCTATGTGCCCATAGATCTCAACATATACACTCCAGTGATACTTCTTAATGACCACATTTCCCTGCCCCATCAAGACTTATTCTCCTATTACAAGTGGGGACTATGTCATTGTCAATGACTTGTTACTCATATCTTCTATTGTTAGACATATATTCGATGCTTTATCTTATCTGTTCATAGTAAGGGGTTGATTTACAAACAAGACACTTGTATTTCTTTACTTTGAGAACTCAACGATAACGTCTTTATTTAACGGCTATATCCAAGATATTTATATCATTATATTCAGTGAAGGGATGGTTGATTTTCCTGACACATGATCTTTGAAACAGTTCATTTGAATTTTCTCTGTACAAATCAATGTATCCAATGTACATTTTCAAGAAGAAAGTATTATCTTCAAAGTATTTTTAGAAGATAAGGAAATTTGATAGTATTGTCGATTCTTACATTTTCATATTTCATCAATTTTTATTTGTCTGTAATACTTTTTCTAATCCTGATACTCATAAATTCCTTTTAACTCTTTTCTATTTTCAAAATTTTTGCAAGGGAAACAACTTCAGCTATCAACGTCCTTTGGAGGCCATACCATGTATGACTACAATTTTGCCACCCATTTGAATAAATATTTATACTTCTCACATTCTTTTCTACTAAGCCTATGACCCTTTTACATGTTTTTGAGAAGAAAATGTTAGTACGAGACATTTGCACTTAGTGCTAACTATATTTCTGATATTTTTTATGCCTTGGAAGATTAAGTTAACGTTAAACTTTTCCAAGAGTCATGTATAAATAACGTTAAACATTCCGTGTTTAGAGGTCATTGTAGTTTGTTATGGCAATTTTTACAGTAGCCTCCGCACCTTGTACTGTTGTCATGGTAAATATTAACAATAGGCATACCTGAAAATCATTGGGCTCAGTCTGTATTATATGAACAATCAGGTTTCGGGTTTCTCCATAGCATTATCAATCACCTTGATCACCTGGGAATATAATAATATAAAATATTGCTCAATTTGGGTCAAACA
>LD378577.1:0-19658 GCA_001465055.1 Ptychodera flava | reverse complement strand
ACGAAATATTGGACCTGTTGATCGAGATGCTCAGCATGCATGTCCATGGTACAATACAATTAAGTAAGTTTTTTCGCTGGAGTGTCTCTTGGCAGAGGTATCAGGTATTATACAGCCCTGCCATACAGAGAAAAAGATGCATAAGCCCTACTCCTTTGTCGGTATGGTAACGTACATAATATAAATGTTTTCACTGTTAACCGAAAGACAGTGTTACTCTCCTTTAATTTTAAAGAAGGGTAAGACTAAAACGAAGGACAATGAAGGACTACGAATGATAACATTTCTGAATACAGAAAGGTTGAGAACAGCATTTCCACGATTGGGGGGGGGGGACATGTATTTTTATCTGAGACTCCAAAATAGGGCGAAGGGCAATTTTTTCATTGCAGGATGTGGTATAGGGTGGTCGTATCACTTTGTAAGGTGAAGGACCATGTTCACAAAAGAATAAGGTGAACGACTGTATTTTCAGTACAAAGTATGGTTAGAAGGACTTTTTCCTGTCTAAATGGGCGAACGAAAATGCCTGTAGTGCACAATATGGCGAAAGACAGTGTTTTTAATGTCTAAGTGGGCGAAGTACAATCCATTAGTGCAGAATATGGCGATGGACAGTATTTTCACCATCTAGTAGAACGGAACTGATTGTCCTTTGTATAGTATAGACAGAAAATATTGTTTCGCCTTTAAAGTTCGTCCTTAACGGTTCCCGTCTACAGCCTTCAGCAGCGCTGCGTCTTCACAACCAGTGATAACCATGCTATAGATGTCATATCAGATTTTGAAGTGTCGTTTTCCACTCCATTGCATCAGCTGTTTTGTGCATGCTCCACAGAGTGCAAAGTAGTTATGGACAGCTGGGATGATAGCATTTTCCTTTAATTGTTTACACCTTGAATTTGACATGCTGTGTCGTGTATGTGAAATCTGTATGCTTTCATGATTTTTCTTTCTCAGAGATGAAGAAGTGTATCGATGTTGTTCTGGTTTTTATTTAGAAGATCGCAAATGCATAGGTATGTATAACGTCAAGCTGGCATGATGTCTCCTCAAGGATTTTTAGACGGTTTGTGTTCAGCCAAAAAGGTCGGGTTGTTTGCTTGTTGTTAGAGAGGGTGTTGGTGCCTACAAGCCATGCAGCCACCGACTTAATTGAACATGCCAATTAAATATATAAAAAATAATTTAAACTGACAAGAGGTCAAACATTTAAACCTATTTAAACATGAAGGTAATTATCACATACACATTAGTGATTTGCAGAATACCTTTATAGCACAAGTGAATAAAGATATTCTAAATTGTTGAGTGCAATACTAACGGGACAAATACAATTTCGTATTTCATATAAGGACACCAAACTTTTACAACAAGATAATCTTACGGAATTTTCTTCATTGATGACTAATAAAACGTGCGTTACAGAATCGAAACCAGCCTAAAATAATAAATACAGCTACTACTCGTAAATGCAGAATTTTGTTTCGGGTTATCTTGATTCTATTTTATGATTATTACTTAGTCATATAATTGCTATTTTTGGTCCTTGTCTATTGTATTATAATTTAAACTTTAAACTATATCAATGTATGAGTTATTGCATATTCCATAATGAATAATGAATCACTCGTAAGTCTGTCATGCAGTTATTTAATAACTTTCAATGTATATGTCAGGTCAACTTTGGTGCTAATATGAATAACTTAAATCTAAAAATTATTACATTATCATATTTCTTAAATATTTCTTTGTGTTTGGCGATCCATTACTGAAGCTATCAAATTGATTCCAAGCAAATGTATCTAAACGGTATGTTTCTCCAATAAGCCCTTCTCTGACAATTTATCTACATTTTATGTTTTCTGACGTAAGTTCCTTCCATTTTTTATAGATTTTTTTTTCTAATCACTCTTTCAACAACATGTATTTTTTAAAGAAAATTTAAAATTTGAATGATGACAATGATATTAGCGATGTGTAGATTTCAAACAAAAAACATTATTATTTAATGTTTTTTTATTGTTTACTTGCATGTTGGCGATTAAGGTGTTATACATATATTAATTTTCTCGTCGTTTGTTTGTCTGTTTGTTTGTTTGTTTATTCAGCATGTCCAAGTGACTCGTTTGGTTATCGCTGTGCACGAACATGTGATTGCAAAAGTCATGAACAGTGTGATCCAGTTTATGGATGTAAATGTAAACCTGGTAAATGGGGAAACAAATGTAAGAAATCATGTAGTCCATCATGCAATGATATGGAAGAATGTAATCAACGCAATGGTGAATGTAGGTGTCCTCCAGGAAAGTGGGGAGAGAAATGTGAACACCACTGTCAATGTTACACACGTGCACAATGTGATAGACAAACTGGGACGTGTCAATGTGAAACAGGTTGGATGGGAGACACGTGCACAGACTGTAATGAAAGCGAAGTTGATGACACGGGCAAGAGATTTTGCACTGACAAGTGCCTACACTGCTTCAATGGTGAATCCTGCAGTATTACTGACCCTGCTAGTTGTGACTGTACGCCTGGCTGGAAAGGAAATAAATGTAATATATCAATTCCTTTAACATGTGACTCCCGTTTCAATAGAGACATGTGTAGAAACAATAATGACTGTGATGGATTTCACGGCTGTAATTCGAAAAGCTGTAAATGTCATGAGTGTGCGGAGGGATACAGAGGAGAAAAGTGCAATATGCCGTGTAAGCGTGGCAAGTATGGATATAGTTGTGACAACTCATGCTCTGATGTCTGTGAATCTGGACAGTGTCACCACATCACCGGGAGTTGTACACCATGCCCTAGTGGTTACCATGGTGAAAACTGTGTTGACGAATGCCCTGCTGGTCACTATGGTTACAACTGCCTGAAGAAATGTAAGTGTAATGACAAGATGTGTGACCACAAAACAAGATGTACCTGTGGAGGACATTGCATTAACAATGCCATATATATGACATGATGATGAACGGTCAATGAAGATTTTGTGACAGAGCTTTCTAGATAGCTGAACTTGAATCACTCTCACCCTTTGCTCTTGTTCACTTATATACATTTCCAAAATCCAAAGCTTCTTGTTTAGTGATTTGATTATTATCATTTGATTTTTTGTCAATAAACAAGAAAAACAGAACAAAAAGTCATGGAGAGTAAACTTTGTCGTGATTCAGTGTAATAACAAAATTAATGAGAAAACCGCAACATATTGTTTCATAACTATGTTTCTGTTCACAATATTTTATTGGAGAAAAAAAAATTGGCAAACCTTTTGCAATGAGCGCTGGATATTAGATGTACATTAGATCTCGTAACTTTGAAAAGCTGTCCCTTAGCGATATATAGTGCCTGCTCTGATAAAGAATGTATTGCGTATTATATACCTATAGTAAGTGTGACACCTCTGTAATTGCTGTCTAACATTCTTGTGCCGCCAACGAAACTGTTTGACATGCAAAACAATGCTCGTGCTCAGTTTTTTCGCTGGCCTACCTATGCCATCTCTGTGAAAAAAATATTGTAAATCTGCGCCCTGACCACATTTTTATCACCCTGAGCAAGCAGTCAAATGCTGAAAACAACATGCGTAGGGAATGCATTAAGTAAAAGTGAGTTTATACTGAGAAGAAAAGTATTGGTTAACAAAAAACTTTCTTACTACCACGGAACTTGAAAACTTTGACCTCTGACCCCTTAGTGACCCATAATATCATTTATAGATTTATTCCCTAACTGGGTTCAAAGGATTTAAAGTTTAAGGTAAATGATTTTCATCTTCTCACATTCCTGTCCCTTTCAGATACAGACAGTAAATCAACAACACAACAATCTAAAGTTACCATGCAGGGGCGACCTGAGCACCCGGACCTAGTGACAAGTAATCAAAGCAACACTACGAAACAGATACAAGACTCGGAAAGTAGAATAGATGGAGATCCGGATGACATTGAAGATCATTCGCCGTTGATCATCGGTGTTTGTGTATTTCTTGTTTTACTGATAATCATAATTGTTGTGATAAGTGTTGTGTGTTGTCGGAGGAGAAAAAAGACAGTAAATATAAGGTGAGTGTTTTGACACTTTGTCTTGAAAGATAACTGTGAAATGTGGTGTGTCGAGAAATTCATGGGGATTAGTTGTATTCTAAAAACTCATAAAAATCATATGTGTAGCAGAATTTATAATTTTTGTAAAAGGGCAAGAGATAATAGCTTCTTCTTTTCAGCTGGTATCAAATCCTTGTGTAGTCGTATCAGTGAATTTGCATGTAGCGTAAATAAGCATTTTATAAAAAATAAAGCAGGACAAACATAAGCCATCACAATTGCTAAATATAATCTAGTCGTTTTCTAGCTCCTAGTTCATTCAACAAGATTGGATCCGCCAATTTACCTCATGCAAGCACAGCAGTAAGGGCATTATCTTTTGTTCATTGCCATTTAACATCTCTATAATTACTCGACGTGTTTATGACCCTTGTCCTGACATAGCATAAGGTTTGATTACTATATAGACTGGTAAATGGAATTAAAGGTTTCTATGTGAATAGTACATATTAAGTAGAGTTACATCATCAATCACTGCATTTAAATTGTGGATTTTATCTAATCATGTATTATCCTTTTGATTTTTGACTATTTATTGCTGCAGGGACACTACAATTTGCACAAACTTTTTTATTCCCTTTTTCAGAAATGTTTACTATGAGAATGTTGATGTAGCAGTAGAAAGAATTGACACTTTGGCAATGTTTGGTAAGATAACTAATGGACCTTATAAGTCACGTACAAGTAGACACAAAAAAGTTGCTCACACACATCAGTGTGTCATTTTTTTCAAAGCCAGTAGTGTAACAGTTTTGATGCACAATCGCAGAGCAGCAAACGAAACATAAAAACACATCAAGCGCTATGGATTTGTGTCATCAAATTGCATACATTTAAGTGATCTTCAGACAACTAATAATTGTTTTCAAGATTTCGATGTAATTAAACGTTTGTTGGTGCCCAGATTTATCATTTCGCTAATGCGCAGGTCAGAAGTTAATCAAGCTCTACGTCTCGAACACACAGTGTATAGAGTCGTTAAAAATAACGGTGTAAGGGTGTATTTTGATCATAGTACTGCCAGTATGAGTCTGCCAGTGTGAAATAGCCTGACAGCGTGAGTCTGGTGATATGTATTGCTTTCACCCTCATGCATATTTTACAGTCTTTTTGGTAATAACAAATAATCATTAATTAATGTTTGTTTGATACTTTTGTCTTTACACAGTACCTCCTCTTAATGACTATGAGATGGCCGATGTGGAAACACGTGGAACTACCATTTTAAACAATGACGACATTCAGTGACCTTACAAAATGGTGATGAAGAAAGTTACGGAGATGACGGAAACAGAAACAGAAGTGCTCCAGAGTATGCACAGGCTCACTGACGTCATAATAGTCGGAATTTGCTAATTTTACTTCCTGTCGTGTATTGACAATCAACAAATACTCCGACCAACTCAGCTAATGTTTGTAAAAAAAAAATATTGTTTTTACATACCGAAACACTTGTGAATTTTTTTTCGACAACTCTTATTTGCAAATTGTCTTTTTTTTATTTAAAATGTTATCTTCTTATTTGTCTATATACCTAGACTGAGGACATAATATTATAATTATAAGTGTAATATACGGAAACATCACTTGTGTTCATGTGACAATCAATTTCATAAGTTTGAAATGGTGACTGGGTGTCGTATGTAATGAATTTTAATCCGATCATGCATTTACTCGATTGCCATGCGTCCTGTATACTCAGGACCTAATCCTGTTAACTCTGATGAATTTATTTTGAGATTGGATATTTTATTATCGAAACTGTGAAAACGTTTCCTTTTTTATCACTGCCATATTCTTTGAGCAGATAAGGTTTGTTTATTCTGTGACGTAAAATGACATGCAAAAGCTCGTTAATTCTGTGAGATGCAAATGACATGCAGAAGTCAAAGGTCATATTGAATTGTCGTGTTATCAAATTTGTTTTGGTTTCCTTCAAGTTAAATTCTGAAGTATGTAAATTTTAATATTGTTAGACCTGACCGGCCTATTACAAATGTATTGAGGGATTTTATAACATGTCAAGTATTATGAAATAAAAAGAAACAAAAGCAAATGAAAACATCTAACCATTCTTGTTAGTCTGAATTATTGATTCTAAAGTGTGTGTATTGGTAGGACTTCAAATATCTGACACTCAAACAATTATATTGACTCTCTTGTGGTAAATGCTTGAGCTCCTTAGTTGTTGTTCTGTTCGCACAAATTCCCTAGCCACCAAAGTGTGTATTTCTTTTGAAATTCATCCTGAAAGAGACAGTTACCTATTTTCTTTGATAACGTTCATTCCTTTTCGTTCAAGAAAACTATATTTTATTTTTCTTCTGCAGAAAGTATGTTCTCGCAAAAAAGTGATGCTTTTCAAATACAAAAACTTGTGCAACCTACGAAATGTCATCGTTAATGAAAGTTTTTTGGGAGTGGAACAATTATTACACATACGGACATCAGATTCTTTAAAAAGTACAGCTGTAGGAACTTATTTGATAATTACATAATTTTCAAAAGGAATGCACATTGCACAGTTGCATTTCATGATAAGCGTGTCCTCTTGTAGTACAACGAGGAAGTCCACAAAAATTTAGTCATCCATAAAACTGGCGTAATTGTGACATGTTTTGCTATAAATAGATACGTATTCACCACTTTTGTTTGTTATATAAGAGAGGCAAACACAGTCACCAAGCGACTTTATTCCGAAAAAAAAATACAATAAGTTCATGAATTTCACCAGGACAATTTTCGTACGACCTGACAAAAAGATTTTGCATTCTAAACGACTGACTAGCACAGGCAGAGTATTTTATAAGGAAAAAAACGGGATATTAGTGGATGCACGAACACAGCGCCTGGAGGGAAGAGAACAATCTGATCGTCTTTCAGGCTTTCTGTTTTCAAACTTACGTATCTGGTGCATTATAACGAGATCTTAGACCTGTTGATCGGATATCAAGCATGCACGTGCATGGTACAATATGACAGAGTAAGTTTAATTCATGGTCCTGGTATTCGAGATATTATTAAGCTTACTTCATTTATCGGTACAAGAACATGCGCAAGATAAGCGCTTCCACTGTTAACCGATAGAAATTGTAAGTTCCCCTCTATCGTCAAGAAGTTTCAGACTAAAATTAGAGACAGTGAATCACTACGTAAGATGATTTTTTTTAAATACAGAAAGGGAGAGAACGGTACTTTTAGTGCATAAGTAAGTATTGATAGTGTAACATCTCCAGATGGGAGTGATGGACTGTGCTATCGATACAAAATGAGTTGAAGGCCACCGTTTGCAACCAGAGCAGGCATAAGGAATCACTAAAATCATTGGCCTTAAAATATTCTTGGCGGCAGGCTAGGTTGATTAGGACCAGGGACTATAGAAACCAGATATGAACTGAATATGCTCACGTGTTTTACAACAGGTTCATTAATAGTAGTACGCTTCACAGAACAATAAGATATATGTTATCACTATATATAGCAGGTTTTTTTCAACTTCGCACAGTACTCTCAGAGTTTAATCACTAACTATAAAACTTTATTTAATATGCAAATAAGCTGCTAATTAACTTGACACTGCTCAATGCTTCATGGGACAATTAGATATAAATCAGATCAACATTTGTAGAACGTTTTATTAAATTCAATGCTGTAATTTTAGAGTAATGTCACTAATTACAAAGTTCATTAAATATGCAAATAAGCCCTAAATTAACTTGACACTGTTCAATGATTCATAGCACAATTAAATATTTATCAAATCAATATCTGTTGCACGTTTCACAAAATTTGGTGCCGTAATTTCTGAGTAATATCATTAATTACAAAGTTCATTAAATATGCAAATGAACCCTTAATTAACTTCACACAACTAAATGCTCTAAACCACCATTAGATATCTGTCGGATCAGTATCTGCAGCAGATTTCATCACAATCGGTGCAGTTATTTTGGAGTTATGTCACTAATTACAAAACTTCATAAAATATGCAAATGACCTATTTGTTAACTTGACACTTTTCAATGATTCATAGCACAATTAAATATTTATCAAATCAATATCTGTAGCACCTTTCACAAAATTTGGTGCTGTAATTTCAGAGTTATATACCTAATTACAAAGTTCATTAAATATGCAAATGAACCCTTAATTAATTTCACACTACTAAATGCTTAATGCTACAGTTAGATATCAGTCCAATCAGTATCTGCAGCAGATTTCATTACATTTGGTGAAGTTATATCGGAGTTATATAACTAATTACAAAACTTCATAACATATGCAAATGAGCAAGTTATTAACTTGACACTGCCCAATGCTTCTAAGTATAATTAGATATATACCAGATCAATATTTGTTGCAAGTGTCATCAAGTTTGTTGCAGGAATTTTAGAGTTATCTCATTAATAACAAAAGTTCATTAAATATGCAAATGAGAAGATAATTGACATGACACTCACAAAATCATCATAATGTTCTGAGATTGTCATCTGTGAAAAGTTTCATGAAATTTTGTGCAGTATTTCTTGATATATGTCTACACTGTCATTACCGTCTCCATAGGGAAACCATCGTACGGAAAAAAACGATGTTGCATAACTACATTAATATGCAAGCCACACTAACCAAAATCTAATCAGTTCTTGTAAGTAGCATATGGTACCCATTTACGAAATCTGACTCGAATCCTTTCAGGTGTTTTTGAGTTATCGTGTAAACAGACAGACATACACACACACTAACACACACACACACACACACGGACAGACAGACAGACATCGCTATGACAATAGCCCACGTGTTTACACACGTGAGCTAAAAATGTTATTAACTGTTTGTGTTTCATGGTAAGCACGCCCTCTCGAGGCAAACAAGGAAGAACAAGGAAGTCAACAAAAGTTAAGTTGTCATAAATTGTTCACCGGCATCCAAATGACAAGTTTTACTATAAATAGCTACGTGTATACCAGTTCATTTCTGAAGATGACTGCGGCCGATGACATACATGGCAGGAGAGGCTGCGAAATACGCTAAACGACTCCACTCCTATCGAAATAATTGACGGTTTGGTGCCGATGTTCCGCCGGGCATATGCGTAGGGACTGGAAAAGGGTTTTGAACTTGATTGGTTCAGTTTAATGTTTGTCTCATCAGAAGCGAAGGTCACATAAATGAAGCATTAATACCGATCGTTACGGACGTAAACAACATGATCATCGCAGCACTGTTCATATCAGTTAACGTCATCTTTCAGTCGCTGTGTTTCCAAACTGACGTAGCTGATGCATTGAAACGAACAGTTGGACCTGTTGATGTAGACACAGTGGATCAGCAACATGTATGTAAATGGTACTTCGATGAAAGAAGGTAAATTTACTTTCAGGACATATACCAGAACCAATGACAGCTACTATTATCATTTTCTTTGAAGACTGAGGAAATAATTAGTTTCTTTGGCTGGCAGCAGTGGATTAGTTTTTGCCGACGTCAAAAAGTGACTCAACCCAACCAAATTCTGACTTTCGAAAACAGGATGCCCCCCTCGACAGAGGTTGAACAAATATTTTGAATTAGCTGTGAATGTATTTCACACATTCTATGCAGAACAAGATGTACAGAACTGTACATAAATGGATGTCAGTTGTTGATATTAAACAGAGAACAGCAGTAATTATAAGTTGTAGCCAAATCTGATGTGTGCCATGTCTATGAGGACTTTTTTAATGTTGGAACCACAAATGCATAGCTAATAATGGCAAAAACTCCCTTTTGTTAATCACTTCTTTAGTCTGTAAAAATAGCTTTTTGCTGAAAACCTGTGACGCAAGGGAAAACAGATGCATCAATGCCTGTCATGCTTTTCTTATGAAGTGCCGATTTCATAATGAGTGGTACACTTTGCAAAAAAGACTTACAATTTTGCAAACATCAAGATATCTCTGATATGTATGTCTGATATATAAAAGTTATGTGCCAAAAGGGTGCGTCGAAAACTGTAACTGAATAATGCAATTCGTGGTTGGTATGATGTTTTGCCAAACAAATTTCCAATATGCAAACATCCAGATATCTTTGGTATGGTATGTCTGATATATTAAAGTTACGCGCTAGAAGGGCACGCCGAAAAATGCAACTGAATGTTGAAATGCTTGGCTGGTACTATTTATTTCAGACAAGTATGACACCGCATTATAATTCAGAAACACTGTGACACCCCCCCCCCCCCATTGAGCATTTCAAAAACATGGTAACCATAATCACCAAAGACAAACACAGAGTGAAACCCCAAGGAATCCACCCAAGTCCAAAGAAATTGACCAGTCCCTAATATGAAATGCGTAATGTCTAGAAAATGCTAAATATTTTAAACACATAATTTCTGCAACTGCAGATTTGAAACAGATGATACATATAAGGAATGAATTTAATGTCATATACGGCTAGTTTTCAATCGGATTCGAACCCACAACATACGGCATCAGTCGCCTAGCTGAGAGGCCACAGACAGAACCGCTCGGCTAAATCTCCACTCCCAAAAAGAGTGGTTCAATAGCCGGCTAAGTTGTTACATTTTTCTGACTGAGACCGCTCAACACGTTGTCGAGTTCGTGAAGCACTCACGCACGCATGCTCACTATCATACATCGCACATACACACTTTATCGAAGCGAAGAAACGAATTTCATCGCTTTAACTGAGCGAACGATAACCTCGGGGACAATTCTGTCCGCCAGCAGTGTTACCAAACCAGGGTAGAAAATACGGCTAGTTTTCAATTGGATTCGAACCCACAACATACGGCATCATATGTTATTCGAATAATGTGTGCGAGATAGTGCTTCAAACTTATATCAAATGTAACAGATACTTGTCCAGCACAGCTAATGTGGCAGTTAATTTGAACAGTCTGATCTGTTGGACGTTTTCGTTTCAAATATCATTATTTATGGTGTTAACAATTCAATTTGTTTTAAAGAATATTAGCAAAAGACCCAAAGGGAAGTCTTTGATTGGGGTATTTTGAATCATTCTGTGATAAACATCAAACAAAAAAAATCGTATTGCCGTATTTTGAATCATTTTGTGATAAATATCAAACAAAAAAATGATCTTGCCGTATTCTTGACAATGTCATTAGCAGTGAGTGAGATATACCTTGTCCCTGTAAATACATATTAATTTTCTCCCCAGAAAAACACAGGTATATCGATGCTGTTCTGGATTTTATCTCAATGGTAGACGATGCATAGGTATGTATAAACTAGAAATATGTTTATTAAAGCGTTTATTGATGATGTTTTGAACGCAAGGAGAATATTTATATCGCTAACATTTTATCAATTCGTAATCTCGAGTAACAGTCGAGAAATTTGCACGTAAATATATGTTCAATGACATAAACTTAATATTATTAAATGATATTTAATCTTTTAGTTCTAAATATTATTTGACTATACAGAATTGTGGTTTGAAGATTAAAGTTATTAGATAATAGGCTCTTTGCATACATTTCTTGTAGGATCAAAGGGGATAATTTGGAATTTTTCAATCATATCTTGACGTATGTAACTATTTTTTAATTGTGTATTTACTCATTTATTTTTTTTCAGAATGTCCAGAAGGTACTTATGGTTATGGTTGTAAAAGAACATGTCGGTGTAGGAAATATGAACAATGTGATCCTGTTTATGGTTGTCAATGTGTTCTGAACAATTGGGGAAAGGATTGTGAGGAACCTTGTCGGCAACAATGTGAGGAGGGCGAATATTGTAATAGATGGACTGGGATGTGCAGCTGTCCACCAGGAAAGTATGGTACGAGTTGTGTGTCTGATTGTGCATGCTACAATTATGCAATATGTGAGAGACACTCGGGGAAGTGTATATGTACAGGAGGCTGGATTGGAGACACATGCTCAGACTGTGATGAAGGCAAAGTTTATGACACAGGTGAGAATTTTTGCGCTGACAGGTGCCTACACTGCTTCAATGGTGATCTTTGCAATATCAACGTAGCCGGAGATTGTGACTGTATGCCTGGATGGACAGGAAACAATTGCAATAAATCAATTACCATAGCAAATCCTATAACTTGTGAGTCTCGTTTGAATATGTACTTGTGTAGAAGCCATAGTGACTGTGATGAACGTCATTTATGTGATTTGGATAACTGTACATGTGATAGGTGTATCAAAGGATTTAGAGGAGAAGAGTGCAATATGCCGTGTGAGCATGGCAAGTATGGATATAGTTGTAAAGATTCATGTTCTTATGTCTGTGGACATGAAAAATGCCACCATACCAGCGGGAATTGCACAGCATGTCTTGATGGTTACCATGGTGAAAACTGTGACGAAGAATGTCCCGCTGGTTACTATGGTTACAATTGTCAGGAGAAATGTCAATGCAGTGAAAATATGAAATGTAATAATCAAGAAGGATGCACTCCTGAAATGTCATGTAAGTGATAAGGTCAATGAAATATGTGTGACTGTCACTGCTTTTCAGATAACTGGACTTAAATCTTTCTAGCAGTACTCTTTCGCTGACATAAATTACCATACTGCAAAGTCGATTTCTATACGGAAGCCATCATTATTTACGGCCTTGGAGAGTAGGAAGAATGTGAGGGGGTCACGATAAAATTGAAAGCTATAGAGGGTGCTCAAAATGTCGAGAGAAAGAAGGGGTTACTGAATTTTTGGCGCAAAAGAAATTAAAACACCTCTCAGATAGCATAATTTCACAAATCAATTTTTCAAAATTTTCCACCTGAGAGGGGGACTCTCGCCCTCTCCCCCTTTTTCCATGCGTTAGGGGTTATAACCTCCTCTGACACTTACCCCGTCATTCTCTCATATGTTATGCCCCAGTCCTTACAGATTTTGCCCTATCAGAAAACCTTATCATGATACTTATCCAAAGTAAACAATACTGTTGAATGCTGATTATAGCGTGAGCTTTAATATCTACATTTTACCGTGCTTTGAATTTCATTTTCTTGATTTCATCGTTTTTCAACTATCACGAGATAACAGACGATAATATACAAGTGTACACAATGATATGACAAGTCGTTCTTCTTGCTGTACATTTAAAAGTTTACAAATGTCTTGATATCTAACTTTTCTAGATGGGAGGGCGGTCCAGTCTAAGTTTCTTTGTTAAAGAGGTGGTTACTCGAATTATTCTGAGTTGGCTGGGAGGTTAATCGAATGAAATTCCTCCGACCCCCTCCCCCGCCGTAAATGACGACGGCTCCCTAAACATTAAGTTTTATCACTTTAATTTTGTTTTCAATCAGAGGTAAAGGCAACGTATTAATGTATGTTCTATAATTTAGTGTACAGACTGGAGGGAAAGGCCCACATATAAATACGTGTTCTATAATTCACTTTCTGTTCAACATTATACATATACATTTATCGTTTGTAAAGAATGGCAGAGTTATAATCTTTTAAAATCTGTCCTGTAGCCTGCTGAGATGTATGTAAAATATTCTCACAGTCAATCACATTTTATATGGCTTCGAAATCTCTTAGCTTGCCAACAAGCATTTAAGCATTTTTATCGTTGACTATTGACTGCCCGTCTTGATTTGAATTCAATTTTTTTTACACAGTTGTCATTACAATTGTTAATGCTACAATTTTTCAACAATTGACGATCTACCTGGTGCTGAATTCCCACGTTGAATATAACAATGTATCTAAAACTTATACTTTCAGTTTAAAAGCCATATAGTAGTTTTTGGCAACGTTCAGTAATGAAAAGTCATAGAAACGACAATACACACTTAATATAGTAGCTTTTAGACATAAGTGATCAATAGTATATTGCATACCTTGTTACAGCAAAAAAACAGGATGGTTTGACAGTTTCATATACATTACGTTTACTTTTTTGTACGTGGCACAAAAGTTTTGTAGATAAAATTGTGTAGATAAAAAGAACCGACTGATTTAAGTGAAATATTAATCATGTAACACTACACTCCACTGTTTATCCCTGTGTGTCTATAAAACAGATAGCATCAGTATGTAAACATTGTTTTATGGTTTGTTTAGCCAGAGTGCTGTACTAATTTACGTCGGTTTCTACGATCAACTCGATAAGTAATTTAGCAACTCCTTTGAGTGCTCTATCCAGACACTCAAATGAGTTGGTTCTTTTTATTTACAATGTTATCTACAAAACTTGTGTGCCACTTACAAAAAAGTGAACGTAATGTATATGAGACTGTCAAACCATTATGCATCCTGTTATTTTTTTGCTGTATACTAGGTACTACAACAAGATATACAGTATGCAAGTATAAATTACAGATTTTCACGAATATAGAACCAAACCTTCAAACTTTCAAACATTAATGTCTACGTCAGCTCTAGACCGATTCTCTACTCTTTGTAAATATGTTTCAAGGCTATGGAGCTGAGATCTTCACTTATCACGTTTGAATATTAAGTGTTGTGTTATATAATTTAAACTTGCGCAACATATTAAGTTTATTAATTTGCTTTGTCCTATATTTGCATATGGGCCGGAGACCTTGAAAGCAATAAAGTAGTAGTAGTAGTAGTAGTAGTAGTAGTAGTAGTAGTTATCTAAAGATTTGTGCCTACAACCCAAATTGCAAAATATTTCAACCCATGCTAAGTTGCAAATAGTTTTAAATCTGCCCCGATCAAAATTTATCCACCCTGAGCACACAGTGAGATGCTGAAAACAACATGTTCAAGAGAAATGAAGTTAAAAATTAAAAGAAACATATTTATTCACAATAGATGACTTACTGTCATGGGACTTAAATGCGTTTACCTCTGACCACTTAGTGACCATTAACATCAGAATCAAATTTATCCCCTCAATGAATAAAAAGTTCATGTATAACATTCTTACCCTCTACAAACTATACTTTTTTAATGCAGATAGTACATCACAAAAGTCTGAAATATGTGGCGATCTCGATGACATGAGCGATAATCTCCAATGGATTATTGGCAGTGGTCTATTTCTTGTTTTACTGATTATTGCGATTGTTATAGTCTGTGTAGTTTGTCATCGAACGAAAAAGACAACAGTAAATAACAGGTGAGATACGAGATAGTAGTTCTGACTATTAATGTTGACTGATAGATCATTACAGTGTACATCATACGATGTGTAGAGTAATATTTGAGGTACACATTATTGTACTCTAAAATCTTAAAGTTGATATTTGAAACAGAATATATAATTTTGGTTTGTTGACCACTGGAGATAATTCTTTCATTGCTGGTCAGGCCATCACAAGTAACTTAAGATGGAGCTGCATGTTGCCAAACCCCCTTATACTATATATTCTCAAAAGCAAAGACTCTAATATTTATATGGTAGCAATAGTTTACTCTAAGGTTGAAGGAGTTGTGTATGTTGGGGAAAAAACGTTAATTTTTGTATGAGTGATAAAATTAATTTAAATCAAAAACGTGATACTATTTGCTGAAATGTTATATTTCATTTGAAAGAAGAGTATATGTAAAAAAGACGACTTTTATTTTGCATTGTTTCTTCTCATTCTAAAATGGCATGGGTTAAAAGACTGACACTCAAAAAAGTTATTAAAATATGATCAACAAAATTCAAATGTCTGTTATTCAAATTGTAAGAATGTTAACGTAAAGCAAAATAGTCGTTTTATGATGAAGCATTCAAAGAGCATAATGTGAAAATTTCGGAAAATTTTACCCGGCCAGAGTGGAGTTAAGTTCTTTGAAAATCTTAAATTTGGGAGAAAGGAGAAGCCAGTAAATCGGGTGATTTGCATACATTTGCATACATTGATACTTCTTTATCAGGCATCTTATGACTGCTTGGCTAGCTAAAAGGTAAATCTAACCAATATTTTAATCAGAGGTTAACAAATCAATTATAATTGAATGCATATTTGCAAAAAAGATGAATTTTGAGCTACTTACCCTGTTTTGGCGCAGCGCTCTCTTGAACAAAGATGGCAAAGTAGGTACGAAAGTTCGACTAATACAGATAGAACGATACATTTTATCCGATGAATTTGCCATTCTCTCACCCGGTGGATCAGTTTAATTAACTTGTATGATAAACAGTGTAGTACTACGCTTGACCCGTACCCAGACTGCACTAACACTTGGCATACTTTTACCAAATTATGGTGTTACGCCAATGTCTTGAATGGTCTGCCAAATTGTGCTCACAGCATAAGAAAGCCAGCCTAGCACAATGTTTTACCGTGACGCTTCTAACTATTACAAATTATTGTGGCTTCTGGTTGACGTTCCAGTAGACCAGGACGCTGTTCGTTTTCGCCTTTTTTCGGTGTCCGAGTAATTGGAAGTGGACAGGGTGATTTCTTGCTAGGGGAGAGAGTAATTAAGTCTCTTAGCTTTAAAGGTAATTTTTTTAAAAATAAGTTTAAATGTAGGCAACACTTAACATTTATGGGAATGTTGCATAATTAGGAGCGTAAGCTGACCCATCCACGTCACTTTCGCTCCTAGCCGCCAGTGGGTTGACAGTGCCCCGCGTGTCGTTCTTCCATTTTTTCAATGAATCATGAATCAGACTGAACAACAACTCGTGGACTTAGGTATTACTCCTCCGAGTACACGCCAGTCAAAGAGAGTGAAAAATCAACGAGTTTTCACTGAATTTGTCGCAGATCCAGTCAAGTCAAAACCAAAAGCCCGCGCAAACGTTCAGCGGGGTCGGAAAGTGAAAATGGCGACACCCAATCCTGGTACCTAACCAACAACTCGACGCGGAGTAATGGAAACATTACTCCGCCGTATTTGATTCAGTCAGTGAATGGTAATTTCAAGCAAAGTTTGGCAAAATCACCAAAATACTTTAGTTAACATTCTGCAAGCTTACATATAGCTGCTGACAACCCCTTTATATTTTTCCGCAATGCTTATCAACGCTTTCTAACTGCACTGCACGAGATGTACGGCGAGAAATTAACAGTATTCACTACGGTTGGCGTTGAAGATGGGACACCATTTTCAAGTCCGATACCGTAACAAGTTTGGGTGTTACGATCTAAGTAAACAAGTCGGATATTCAGATCCAGAATCCAGATTCGTCCAAAAAATTTTAAACGCTGCAGTTCGACTTACAACATCGACATACAATACCGTTGCCTGCATTTACACCAAGCCGTTGCTAATCACGTACGATGACTGTTACAACTTTCTTAACGCAAAGTTTTACGTTTTTTGTTTTGTCTTTGGCAAGCATTTGTTTCCATGGTTGTTTATGAAGACAGACATTATTTTGTAGATACCAAACGTTACAGTGTATGGGTTAGGCGGGAAACAAAGTTTCTTCTACTGAAAAGACCGATATTAAAATTACCCCTACCTCTAACCGCACTCATTGATCTTTGTTGTATATCTCTAACTCACTCAAGTACGCGGATGTAATGGTTAGATGCCAAACTGCCTGGCTGGCGTTCTTTCGCTGTAAGATTTTCTTCATTTGTACGACAGCAGTACAAGTAGAGACCTTAGAAAAGGAGAAAACATTTTGGTCTCACACATGTCAGAGACTTTTGTTATTATCGGTCTCTTCTGTTCACAGGTGACTGTTTTGGCATTGTCTTCCCATACATTTGACAGTTGTTTTGCATGTCACCCATAGTAGGCAATACAAACTCTTGTACTGTGTTAAACCCTCATTCCTCCACAGGTACATCGGTGATACCACTACAAATCCAAGAATACAAAGGGAATCATTGGAAATGACAGGTGAGAAGAAGTCGATTTCACATTTGTATATGGTTACCTATAAGTCAGTTAGGCCCTGACGTTTATTAAAATACTGATTTAAATTCAATTTGAAGTTGTAGAATGCTTGACAGGTACAAAACAAACCACAAAAATTATCCTCACACTCACATTCTAATACTTATTTATATGGTATAATTTTCTCTGTCAAATTAGTGAAAAGAGACTGACTTGCTGCGTACGATATCTTTAAAATGATTATGCTAATCATTGTGTTATATTTTGTAGAGTAACCTATGGCAAATATTGTCATTCTGCAATGACTTTCTTAATGACTTTTAAGTTGTCAAAAAGATGTGCAGATACGTATACAAATTTAAGGTTAATGAAAATTATAAGGTAATGAAAAACATCAAGGCTATTGACAGTTTCGAATGGGTAGTCACTGTACCTTCAGTTCGTCAAGGGGTATTTAGAGATGAATGTATTCTGGATTAGGAACATTTAACCGTAAATTCGTTATAACGATTGCGAATTTTGTTATTTTTGAATAAATAGAGTTGAAATATGGAACTTGAAAGGCAGTCGTTATATTGCCCATTACAAGTTGGAATGACATTAATTGTTCCTGAAAACGTCTACTTTCTTTATTGGCACTTATTTTCAAACTAACGAGCAACACATGCCAGAGGTAAAAGGGACAAACAATTGACAACAACAACACTATTGTGAACCACTTTTTAATTCTGTGATACATGTTTATCAGCCATCGGTGAGGGATTTGAACAGCAACAAGACAAAGGTGATGCAGATGATGCACACATCGAAATAACCTTGAAATAAGCGGTCTGTAAATCCCTACGTCAGAATGTGCATGTCAATACTTGAAAAAAATAAATGTATATGTCCAACATATTGTACAGTCCATCAACAGCAATATAAAACGAAATGGTCACACTCCGCATGATATGTACTTAACACAGCGTCTTTAGTTTTTGGAGGGAAGCTGCGTTAATTTCACGTCCCTTTCCATACAAAATTATGAAAGCAATATAACCTTTATCCTTAGCTCTTTATTCTTTATATCATAAATTCTTTATTCTTTCTATTATCAACGCGATTACATTCATCTTCAATAGCACTTTTACTCCAACATAGAATATTCAGGTCACCATTACATTTCTCTTGATTGTTCCGAATATGTTTCAAATGCACTGGATATACCAGAAATCTTACACCATTTTACAGTACTGTTTTACAATATAAAGAGGGCACGTCGTGCAAGATATTTCGAGGGGAAAAACATCTTCTTCTTTAACATTCACTGCGAAAACAGGTAATGCAAAATTTATGAAAAAACTAAGAGCACACACCCCTAGCAGATCTCTCCGATCAAGTCTACAAACCACACTTAAAGTCACGAACTCGGTTAAAATCATACGGAGACAGATCCTTCTCCTATTCTTCATCAATTCTATGGAACAAACTGCCAGCTCCTCTTCGATCAGCCCTGGACATTCGCACCTTCAGATCTCTGCTTAAGACTCATTTCTTCAAGAGAGCTTACCTGTGACCTAGTGTAAAGCGCCTGTGAACATTGCTGATGGATACTAGGCGCTATATAAATTATTTATCCTATCCTATCCTATCCTATCCTATCCTATGTATATAAAGTTTTTAATGGGTTGTCGCTTTTCCTCCCGTTTATTCAGAAAAAAAATGAAGATGAGTAGTAGAGTAAACGTGGGCAACTGGGATGAAGTAAGAATTTTTACACCCATTTTATTCATTTATCTACATGA
>LD378552.1:0-10535 GCA_001465055.1 Ptychodera flava | reverse complement strand
CCATGTATCCACCTTGTTCCAAGTAAATGATCTCTATCAAGCTTCCCTTTTATAAACGTCACGCTGTCTAGTCTAGCAATCCCTCTACAGACCAAAATTTCAGCCATGATTCACCTAACCATGCATCCTCTGTATAGCACAACAATGAGACTAAACGTAATATAACATTCTTCAGGATCAAATCAAGGAAATCAAACTAAAAGCCTCAACTTTAGTATGTTTCATACTGTATTGTATATTTATGTTTCATTGTCTCAATGTTTTTCAAGTTTGAGCGTTGCTTGTTAAAGACAAGATACCGTTTTTTATGAATTGTAAAGATGATGATGATGATGATGGTCGTCATCATCATCATCATTTTGGTCGCCATCGTCGATGTCGTCGTCATCTTCATCATCGGTATCATCATTATTATTATTATCCTTTTTGGAGAGCACACCATAATTTGAAAGTCAAGTATCAACATTGCTGTTCTAAGTAATACCATAGAAAAGAGAGCTAGAGTAGTTATTTTGCTGTGAAACATTTATTAAACACTAATAACAAAACTAAAATATTAAAACCTAAATAACAAAAATTGGTCTGAGCATAGTCATGACAATGTAAGCCTGTACTATACTTAACTTAGCACAGTACAATACCTCCTGTTTCCATTGAACTCTATTTGAAGAAGCATACTGAGGCAAAAAATTAAGATTTGTACTTTTACAGAAACATTAGGAAAGTCCCACTCGCTTGCAGATTAAGGCGAAGATCATGAATCCAAGTCTAACTGATTCAAAGTACAGTGCCGTATTTTTAGCTGAATGGCCGATTTTTTGAAATGTTACTACGACAATTACATACTTATGAAAGTTATCAACTAACACGTAATTATGCAACATTCTAAAAATAATTTGAATTAAAATATTAATTACCGTCCAAAATATAAACTACTCGCAATAACAAGATTTTCTATAAGTTTCTACGTGACCGGATTATCATATAAAGTCTACTGGAACTCGCAGGCCCTATCGACCACGATTGGATGCTCTGTGCTGAAGACGAGCCAACCCTTCAGCCTGTACTTTGGAAAATGAACAGAATATAAGTCAAAGCACTTTTATGAAGCTTGCTTGAATTAAGAACACTTTCACATTAAACTGAAAAAGCATAACTACTGTTGACAAAAGCCTGTTTTTTCTTTTATGTTTGCTTTGTTTTGATTGTTTTGTTTTGTTTTTAAATTATTTTCTATTTTTGAAAACGGTTGAAGCTTGTTTCCGTAGCCTATTGGAGTGAGCAACACCTGAAAAATTTGTAGAAAAAAATATTGTTAAAGTTCAGTAAGTGTTACACAATCAAAATCGAAGAAATGTATATCTGAAACTCGTAACATTGTAAGTGGGTGAATGAGTAATTTTAGTCCTCTAAACTGAATCCTTTGCTGATAAATTTCCGATTAAATATACCAAAATTGTACAAATGTAGCAGAAACAATAGCAGGAGCAACAACAACAACAATAATCATAATTAAAATAATAACATCATACTTACAATATTAACATTTCTTCTTATTATTATTATTACTATTATTTGGATACTATCATAATTGTTGTCGTGGTTGTTTTTGTCACGATAATCATCATAATGATTATCATTATGACTGTACTTTTTATCCTAGTTATCTTATATTAATTGCTGAACTACGGGAAATTTGATACGAAATCTTTCAACAAGTGACTTTGACAAAAATGAAATACTTACTTTTTTGTATGAAGCCTTTTTTGCCGTTCTGCATTTTCTTGTTCATGTTTGTCTTCTCTTCCGTTGCAACGAGAATGAGATGCATGCATGGAATTATCGTCTTGTTCGTTTGTAACTTGATCGCCATCATCAGTATCATCGGTTTGCTTTGCCTTCGAATAGAAAGATCATTATGATGGTGCATGCTAAAATAGTTTGAAGACTGCTCTGCATGTATCATCTTACATTCATAACATGACGGCCTTTCAAATTCAGTGAACCCTTCTCGAAATTTTACTTTTCTCATTACTAGAGCGAATGTTGTTTTGTCCAATTCAACTGTCAAATACTAGATCCGATGGGAAGCAAAAGAATGAATATAATCTATTTTGTCTATGTATACTTCAAAATATCTATGGAAATTGAAACACAGTCATATTTTATATATTATCGGTTTATATGACGGGTCATAATGTTCGCTTCTCATTTTCAATGATTTTCAACCCACAAAAAGGTGACATTGCGTAGCGCTAATTTATATCATCGGAGAGTTAGCTGTACGGGGATAGGTACAAGACGCCATACATTTGATATCCTACAAGCTTGTTTGTACTGGGATTTCGCCATCGAGGTAAGTTTGCTTAAATTCACAAAAGCATGCTATCAAAGATCTGATGGTACATAACTAAACCCGTTTCACTTTAAACTTTATGCAGAACAAACCGAAGCTAAACCGATGAAATATTAAAAGTGACGAAATTACTTAAATTGCTCCGGAAATAGATCTCTCTTATCGCTAAATTAACGTTTACTAGTGAAAATTACACCTACGCAAGTTATATTGATTTCCTTTTGCTGTGTTATTCCATTTTTCGCATCGTCAAAGTAATTGTTGTTGCATGGTATTGGCACGCATGCAGAAAGGTCATCTGCAATAAATAAGACATTGTCGAAGATTAGTTGAGCAGACTAACAGAGGTTCAAAAATGATTGTATTGGACAAATTTACAAAAACAGGTGTTATTTCGTCTACTTGAATCCGTGACAGGTTTGAAAACGTGCACAGCTCTAACAGTGACGGACAGACTGTGCAACATTCTGGCATCCATTATCTTGGATGTGTCAGCCCGCCTCTTGTCTAGTTACTCATTCTTCCGTATATCTATGCATTCATCTTCCCTTCGCACACTAGGAAACAATGGTGTCTAAAAGTGTAATCTTAGTTTAACTTACTGAAAATAGACTTCATTTTCTTTATTACTCCACTTTATGAAGATATTTGAACGACCGAGACATATTCCATTGTTTTGGAGCTTTGACCTACTATATAAATGTAAGCTTGTAAACCTGCTTTCTTAAAAATATTAATATCCAATCTCTCAGTCGGCATTTTATTAAAACGAGAAAACTTGCAATGTTCAGCCAAAAGTTAGTTTTTCACACTTACACTTATTGTAATTAGTACTCTCGTTAGGGTAGAGAGTTTACTGTCATTATTGTTTATTGTCTTTTGTTGTCATAGACCATTTTAATTTTGTATTTCTGTATCAATCTGTGTGAGGGGTTGAGGCCTAACACATGTTTCTTATTTGCTTTTGATGAAATAAACAATCTCTCTCTGATTCTTAGTATTTCTTCTTTACTCTCAACATGCCTTCCTTCTCTTTATAGAGGTTTAATTTATTGCTGTGATTCACAAAACAACCGATCCACAGAGTTTATTACCTTTACATCGGTGTATGATCATGATTGTCTGTTCAGCCCGAATTTCTTAAGTCTGCACGGCAATGCGTTGAAAGCTTTGAACTGGATTATGACTTTAAATCTTACCTGCTGCATTTAAATCCGGTCTTTCATCTGCGTGAGTTGTATTCTTGCCTGGTGCTTTCCTGTACAATACGTCAAAATTCGTGCTTTCATCGTCTCGATTATTGAACGCCATTATTCTAATCTCATCTTCATAAAATTCTTCATCTGCAAATGAGAAAATGATATAAAAATATTTTGCATGGGTGGCATCTATTTTTATCGCATCCATTGTTATGCAAATCATTATTACAGCTCCGATTTAAATTGTAAATATAATTCTTTAGATATCAGTTACATAGACTTGATGATGGCATGTGGAGGACTTTGCCCTTCATCGAGGCTTTACTGCTGGACCTTACCATATTTACCGAGTTTAACGATTACATTGAATAAATGACGCAAAGTGGCTTACCTGGCACGACATGACAAAATTCTCAGGCTTCGCTAATAGGCAGTGTATGTTATTGTTTGCATAATGAAACACTTGCTAAATGCGCTCAGAGCAGGTGGGTAATAAACTTATTATGCAGATTAACTATCTTCAGCGATTCCCATATACTTGCGCTGTCATGAGAACTGGTTCTTTTGTAAGTGGATAATGTTATATATTATTACGTGCATTGTATTTCATCCTCCCAATATAAATCTCTCATGATCTCATATAAGGAACATATGATAATATTTCTCCTGTTTTGAATCACCAAAATAAGAATCTGAAGAAGTAGCATTAACACTCACCACTATCAGAAAGGATGCTTTCGGTATCTGCCGCTTCACGAGAATTATATTGGATGTTCTTGTCTCCGATCTGCATTTTGCAGATTTTTGCTTTAACACGTGTATTATTGACGACGATGGTTGTACGCTTTGGTTGATCTAAAGAACAACAATGGGAATTTGTCAACTATATATTTTGTCGTGTAAGCAAACGATGATTGACGTCATCGTATACTACTCACTGTTGCCATAGTTCTATCACAACGAAGCCTTAAAGGTATACTGTCACCTGTTCCAATTTTGCCACAGTTACCATCGAAAGAGAAAATTGAACCAATCACAGATTTTAAGCGGGTGGCCGCTTTTTAAAAACAACGCCCTTACATGAGCATTTTGAATACCAAGGAACGCCCCTCTGACCATATATGGGTTTACTCAGATTACAGGTGACTGTATACCTTTAAGGTTAGTTTTAAAAAACAAAATGTGTGTTGTCGAGTACTCGTGAGTGCAGATATTATTGTAGCATTCACATACGCTGTCATTGTGACAACAAATTTGTAAGGATTGGAGAATTTAATTTTTCAAGTGCGAAAATGTATTTGTGTAATTTTGACGCTTACATCGAAATCGAAAGCACTCATTATTTTGCAAATTACATTAAACAAACTCTGCTTTCATACCAACGATAGTTATTTTGTGATATTCGCAAAAATACTTGCACTTCTACTGACCTTTGTCTGAAGAATGTTGATTTGGTTCAACTTCCTGCAAATAGATTTAAAAATCATTGAAAGTGACCACTGCATATCAAAATTGAAGTCACAATAGGCCTAAGTTCAAGTTTTGCTTTAAACACTCTGGTGTGTAAAGGCTAGCGAATAGATATTAGGACATATAGGGTCAATACCTAGATCTTGTACATTAGCAAATTCGGGCTGCATGAAAGAAAGGTGGAAGTGCGCATGACGAACGTTCTGGTTTGCTATTGTCATATTCTATTTATTTCTTGGAGCTGGTAATTTAATCACCTCTATCTATACTAATTATTCAACCTGTCTTTATGTAATTTGACTGAGCAAGGAAGGAACCTGGATGTCTTTTTGTAGACGAAATGCCAAACAGTTCTCTGAGTGCCTTTGGAAAAACGACCGAATGATGATGATGATGCATAATATGCAAATAATTTTGAAACATTCATGACATCGCTATGCAAAGCGATTTCCACACTTACATATAATTCTATGAATTGTATGACTCTAGGTCTCAGTTGACATGGTGAACGCAGATCGAGGATAAATCTGCTGTATTACCCTAATTCGCTAACAAACTATTATCGTGAGCTCTTCACTCGTAAGCGAGTACAAACTTGAATCAATAGTGTGGTAGATTACAGTAAATCAATGACCTGAAATGCACACTTCGATTCGTTGAAGGTAGCACGCACCTTGATATTGAAATTTTTAAAGACTTAAACTTTTGCTCGCAGGAAACTTTTAACAATTACATTTCCAGGAATAAAATGATAAACAGAATTCAAAATGACAGCTAACACTAAACCCAGACCAAAACTACCTTGAGTGCATCATTATCCTAGAATAAAAGCCACTGGCCACAGTGTAGAATTTGTAGCAAAAAAAGAAATTACCTAATATTAACTTTTAATGCCACCATTACCCTGTTAAGAGTGTGGGGACAATAAAAAGTTCGATTTTCACCAAATAATATGGTGAAAACTTAATTTACTCCGTGAGCTTCCATACGAGCACAAAGAGAGGCAGACCAAACAAGTACTGTGACAGGCTACATGATTAATATGTTTGACGCACCAACAGTTTTATCCATAAGATCATAAGAATTATATAGAGAGAATAGAGTGAATGGACTTTAAGGCATTTTACAGTATTGCTAACCGTAGTATTACGAACTATTTCGTGGTGATTACATTCCCTAAAAATTAATCTTACGTATAATTTTCCAATAGTAGGTGTAGCCGTGTTGATCTTCAAACCTATGTATACTTGGGGTTTGGTAGCACAGTGAGATCAACTAAGTTTTTTGATAGCATGAGCTTTCGAAGACTACAATCTCCTTCATCAGATGCTGAGATGGAATGAGCAGGCGAAGCAAAAGTCACAATATATTAGGGGTCAAAACAAATGTGTGAAAGAAGCAACAAAAGGAGTGGGAGGTGTGAAAAACTGACAAAAGAGTGTCAAAATGAAAACTCTAAGCAAATCTGAACTGCTAAAAGCCAGTAAGATGGCAGTTATTTGTAATGTGACATGAAGCCATAGTCCCGGTTAAGTCCAGTATTAACACAGTATTAACACTGTGTTAATACTGGACTTAACCGGGACTATGGCTTCATGTCACATTACAAATAACTGCCATCTTACTGGCTTTTAGCAGTTCAGATTTGCTTAGAGTTTTCATTTTGACACTCTTTTGTCAGTTTTTCACACCTCCCACTCCTTTTGTTGCTTCTTTCACACATTTGTTTTGACTCCTAATATATTGTGACTTTTGCTTCGCCTGCTCATTCCATCTCAGCATCTGATGAAGGAGACTGTAGTCTTCGAAAGCTCATGCTATCAAAAAACTTAGTTGATCTCACTGTGCTACCAAACCCCAAGTATAATTTTCCAGATGTGATAAAAAATGATGACAGCAGATATTACCTCAACATTCACAATGCTAATGTTGTCGATAAGATTTGAACCAACAATGTACGGTACCTAATATATTTACCTTGCTCTGATATTAGCAATCAAAAACGCATAACCACGTCTTAATCTCTAACTCTGACAAGGTGGTTCAAAAACCGACAACAATAATATCCAAAGTAAAAACAACGCACACAGGCAAACATCTCCTATGATGCATGTTATACTTACTCTTTTGAAAAGAGCGTTATCATCAGTGATTTCATCCGCAAAAAAATTTCTCACCGGCTCACTAGAATGAAAAAAAATAAATTATTTGAGTATCAATCTTTACATTTTTACATTGTCAAAATCAATCGAGCAATGGACTGGTCATACTCACCAATTGCGCAATACTCTGTGATCAGCTAGGTGTTTAATGAATATATCAAGCTCCCTTTTTCTGAATTCGAGTGTTGCTACCAAAAAAATGAGAATAATATTTTAAACGATTGCAACGGTTTCCAACCATCACAAAAGCTATTGAAAGTGAAAAAAATAAGTCATATTACCAACATTAAAAGCATATCTGAAAACAATGATCTATAGAGGTACATTTCAACCTTAATTCTTTTGAATAATACTTAACGCCTACTTTGAAAAGGGCACATAAGTTCATACCATACCGAGCACACTTAACGCTAACTTTTATTCTTGTTGTTGAATCTCCGACAGTTATACCATTTTTGTTTTATTAGATTTTATTTCAAGGACCTTTTTATTTTGATTTATGGCTAGTCTGCCGATTGTCAGTCAGAATAGAAGGAAAACAGAGGAATAAACCGAGAAATACAGAAAAACGTAGAGAAACGATCAAGGGACAAAAGAAGAAAGGTGTACTACAAATAGCCAAAAGTATTAAGCAGTTTCTGTCAATTGCTTATAATATATAAAGTGATGTATGATAAAATTTAAAGTACTCTGCTATGTTCACTACCTCAGGCAATGTATATATTTATTTAAATCTGACAGTAGCCAAATAAAAATATAAAGTAACTATACTTTACATGGAACGAGATATGAAAATGAAAAGTTTGAGCATGAATGAAAAGTTTGAGCAAAAGGTTAAGGTCTTTCGATTTCGAGGTGCATACTGCCCTAACTTTACTGTTGAAACGCAATGGAAAACACATTTTCTCATTAGCTCAACAAGATATAATACGGAATTTATACTAAATTAAATACTCATACAATAATGATTACATACATTAGAAAGTCTTCAATGAACATTTTTGAAAACGTAGGCCGAAAGTGACAATAATAAAGACATGTGCTAAAGCACTTGAAGAATCTGCAATATACTTTGAAAGACCATTAAGTTACCAACAGTATACACTAAATGCAAGCGTCTTTTAGTATTAAGGCCTTTAAAGATAACAATTTCGTTCAGAGTTTCATACACAAAGTTGTTATACAGAACATTTATTGTAAATTAGAAGAAAAGACGATGTAAAAATCATCGTATTTTCCCTGCATTTCTAATCCAACTCATTTAACTCTATCGATATCGCTAGTCTTCTTCTTTAAACGTACACTGATCAGTAGAATTTCAGGGGCTCCCTTGATAATAAATGAAGTTCGTGGAGGATAATGTCACTTTACCGAAATTTTGAACCTCGTTTTTTAATATTACACAAACCTTTATCGAGGGGTTGCATAAATGTCCTCGGTGGAAAAGACAGCACGATGTGTTCACAGCGGGGCTTTATCTGTCGAGAATAATATGTACATATGATCAAGAAGTTATTAGTAATTACAAGCTATTAGACATCAAACCAATTCCAGCAATCGTTATCATATAAGGCAAGTAAATCACCAGGTCCAAGAAACGAAAAACCACTGACGAAATCAAGTATGACACATTGCTGTTCAATTTTGGATAGGTGTAGTGTGATGTTATTTAATTCCCAAGTAGAAATCGACGGATTTTATGATCGTCACGAACGAGCAACATATTGAATATAATTCTTGAAATGCACATGTTTGCACGTTAGGCAAATTAAAATAAACTCTTATGTTTTCTACTGGCCTATGATCAAATAAAGATACTTATTTCGGTGCAGAGACATAGCAGTGCAATGCAAAAACCACCTGGTGACAGTAACGAGCTAAATGACCCAGCTAAGACTGGAGGACTTAGTTAGCACGTTTATAGGATTGAAAGTGACACAATATGAGAGAATATCAAATCAATATGACACTGGACTGATTTTACTGTGGGCGACTTCAAAATAGGAAAACAACTGTTACTGTGTTCACAAAAATAAACAAACTGAACACAAATTTCGATCATAAAATGTCACAGTCACTGTTATAGAGTGTTTCGCATTTGAGAAGGCATGTAACCTGCATTGCTGTTTCATTTTAAACAAAAAACAAACAAGAAGAAAACCAACCTTTTGATTCAACTCATAGAATTGGCTGAATCTCCTGAATATAGTGTACTTTCTCTGCTTCTTAATGACTTCGATTTCATATGCCTTGAACAAATTATACGAGAATGAAATGTCGAATCTGCATGTTCAGTTCGATATATATATATATATATATATATATATATATATATATATATATATATATATATATATATATATATATATATATTGAACCTATGTACCCTCTGTCAATTAAAGGGATTTTCAGTATATTTTATTGTCAAAAAATTACCTTACTTTATAGTTCGATGTCGTGAACTCCATAAATGTCATCAATGCTAGACTTCAAACATCCACGCTAGACTTTCATTTCATTAAATAAATTTACTTTTGCTCAATCGAAGATGAATGATAATTATCAATAATAATGATAAATATAAAATTCGTTCTTTGACTTCAACTTTTGTCATCAAGATTTAACGTGAGTAACAAATATCGCTGCAGATAAATTTTTTCAAATATAAAGCAACAGAACATGACAACTATGCTTTTCCATCTATTTACAATATGACTTCATAACTTCAATGAATACATAATGTACTACTCTACACTTCTGCAGTGCAATATTTATATTTCGAATTATTCTTGAACAACCAATAAAGATTTCATGGGTACTTTAATGGTAACAGTGACACATTGCTTTTTCACAGGGGTCATCAGGTATTCCTGACATAAGGACAATGATGACAAAATAGGTAAATCGAGCTGATTCCTTTGTGATTCTTCACAAGTTTTTAATTGACATCAAATGTAAAGGTTTTTAACTTTACCACAAATATATCCGCCTTCCTGAGGGAACGTCGTAAACCTTGTGTTGCACCCTCTTCTTCTGGAAAAGGTTGCCATTTTACAATTCGCCAAGTTGTACCGCAGCTACATTCATTCTCGGACGCCATATCTGTGTAGTGCATTAGGTTGTTCAAAGTTAATTTTATTTGCGTGTGTAGCTAACGGGGACCAAACTTTGACCTTTGACCTTCATATTCCGAAGTCCAGTAAATGTTAACTCAGAAACTTACTATTGATATGAATCTTCATCAGAGGAATCGGTGTTTTTTGATTGAGCAACAAGGGTTAAAATGTTACAAAACTTTTCGCTTTTGGATATTTATTCATTATCATGATTGGAACTAATTTGGAAGAA
>LD378535.1:18204-34346 GCA_001465055.1 Ptychodera flava | reverse complement strand
TCCTAACCTCCAAATCGCATGTGATGCTGATCTACAAATATTTGTAACATGGTCCTAATTCCCGAATGCAAAGTTTCAACCGACCTGGTAGAGAGTTTCACAGAGCGCAGCACAGGGTGACGCCAATGTAGTGTTGGTTTCTTAAAAATATAACCCAGGGGATTAGTATATTGATAGCGCTGTTGTGATTTCTTTTACACAGCGAACGAAGTACAAAGGCTCCTTCTTGATGCAGTTCCAGGTTCAGTCGGAGAAGGTAAGTTTCGATATTTCATTTCCCTTTACAACATTCTATTGTTCTTCTGTAGTATAAGCATGAAAAACTTTAAAAAGATCTAAAGAGTGGTTATAATAGAAGAGACGGGTATCTCACGAGAGGAACTTGACCTTCTGAATGTTTATGAAGATTAACACAAGATTTGATTATTAAAAAGGTTTAGAGAAGCAGAATTGATGTTGACATATTATGATAGATATATGTCGTTGATTTTTATATATTTTGTCATCATTACGCTAGCTAACTCGCCGATATATCTATTTGAAGACTTAAACTTTTGCTGAAACTTTCCTAAATGAAACTTTCAACCATTCTCTTACCAAATCGAGAAAAAAAATCAGGAGTCACCGTCCAAAGTTTAGTACTAGAGTTACCTAACATATACCGATATTTGAAATACAAAATGGCCGCCATCTCTGTGTTAACTCTATTGGGGAAAATAAAATTTTGGATTTATGAAAAACTAAATTCTAATGTCGGTAATTTTTTTTTTACTCAAGGAGCTCTAAAACGAGCCCCACTCCTCCCCGGCAGATTAGAAAAGAATTATAAAAGTTTGACTGTTAAAATATCTGTTCCAAAGGCGCATTCTACCTGAAATCCTTTTAGTTTCAAAGGTGGATTCTTTTTTCGTACAAGTTTGAAATATTCCTGCAACTTTAACGTCTAGGTATCTAATGACCGTGTCATACAGTATATAAATTCGTTCATTTTGAGTCTTTGCTCAGTGCACATAGTTCAACATACATGTAACGTGCAGAATAACAAGTTTACTGTAACGCATAGCCACCCATTATCCAAGATTTCCTTTCACGTTTATTGGAGGTAATGTTGAAATATCAACCGAAGACTACGATGCGACCGAACCGGACATAGATGTGAGTAATACCAGCGGTATTGGTCCTGGCGGTCATGATTTAGGGTCCAAGAAATTAAATAACCAAACGTTGGAGGATACATTTGTTCGTGGTAAGAAATTAAACACATTCGGTTGAACATAGATTTTTTTATTTTGATATCAATATAAAGAAACAAATTATGACCGTCATTTGAATTCTCATAAATCGAAATACGACAGACCTTAAAGAGTCAATCAAATGTCTTCACAGGCCAGGGATACTGTTAAAACAAATAATTTGTGTTCCGATGACGATGATACATTTACTTGTATCTTTCAAGCAGGTCGTCAGTCTCATGTAGTGTTTTGAAGCTTGAGATACTGTCAAATGTTTGCATAGGCTCTTTCTTAATGAAGAAAATCTCATCCAGAATTACTTGTCATCCTCACATTTGGAAAATGAAAGAAATAGTTTTACATATTTACTCTTGTTGCTTGTCGCACTTTATGTACTCGTCCAATTCGCAGTTGGTGCTAAAAATTAAATTCCATGTATGCTTAAGGTTTGGTGCGCCTTTTATTTCTCACCAATAGATTTCAATTAAAATTTCTGGAAGTACCAGGAACCCCATATAGATTAATATTGTCAACAAAAATTAGGGTGTCACCATGAAAATTTTTGAGATATCCAATGATTAAAATTTATGATTTTTCATATATATGCACAGGAAAACAATGGACTGAATAATTAAGAAATAAACATGGCAAAATTTAGTATTTCCAAGCAATAGATTTTGATGAAACTTCCTCAATCGAGGGATAAGTGACCAAAAAGTATATCAATAAAAAAAAAATCGGGGTCACCACCTTAGTTCTTTAGATATAGCCAAAAGTTCTAAAACCCGGAGACTTTGTTGTTGAAGTGCGCCCTCTGAAGGCAAAGATGAGAAATTATGTTTCATAATTTATGGCAATATTTACATGATATACTCTTAAATTGTGAAATTTTTGACAACTTACAACGATAAAATATGTGACATAACAAGTAATTGCATCAATAAAGCCTTTAAATCATGTTTACTTCAGCTTTTGAATGTTACTCTACCATGACAATCATGCATACAATGTTTTTTTTTGTATCAGTGCTAGCGCTGTGAAATTGCTGTAAAATTATTTGGACTGAATAATGATGAGATGTAGGTATCAATTTGCTTGAATATGTTGAATGGAAACATAATTAAATACAATGGAACATTTAATGAGGGTGTTTTCCTATCTTGAACTCAAAAACTCCTAGACAACATTGTAAGACTGAATTACCATCAGTGTATTGGTGAATGAATAAAATTTTATTCATTTTGAAAACTAAACTACTAGACAAGTCTGTAATGTGTAAGAAAAAACTCTCTTTATTCAAAATACACTGTTATCATATTAGGTACCACTGAAGTGATCAAACAATGAATCAATATTTTTTTTGTTTTTGGCTGGGCCATGGCCACTGACTGTGGCGAGCACGTGACGTCGTAGTTGTATTCGCGGTACATGTTTACATTTTTTCAAATGGATTAGAATTGGATAATGTTTCTTGAATACACGAAACAGGTCAGCTACGGGCATATAGAACTTTTTAAATTCACTTACATTATTTGGGAATCAATATTATTCGTGGGATTTTAGATTTGGCATCAAATTTGTTCATGTTTATACATAACATACGTACGCTACGTAAATCTCAAACTGTAATAAACGATGTTGTGCTGCTATGCCACTGACAAGAAACAAAGTACCTGTACGCCATTGAATTCGTCACAAAAAAGAAACATGAACGGGATAAAGTTCATTATGTACCTTGTTCAATTCTTCCAATTTTTTTTTGAGCTTGACTTCGCCTTATTATATTACTGATTTTCTGGAAACAAATTTTCCCTGCCGTCGCTGACGCGGACTGTTGCATAACGCTGCCATCTTGACTGGCCTCTATAGTGCGCAAAATACGTTGCACACTATAACGGGCGCACCAAACCTTAATCGATGTAAAACACCAAGTACACCATGCATACCGGTCACCCTGAACTTGTCTTCCTATTAAATATCATCATGTTATAAGACTTCGATCGTCGAGAAAAAAAAATTATTCATGTAATCATTTATTTATTTATTTATTTATTTATTTATTTATTTATTTATTTATTTATTTATTTATTTATTTATTTGTTTATCATTTATTTATTTATTTATTTATTTATTTATTTATTTATTTATTTATTTATATGTGTACCAACGGGTTGCCAGAATTACAGGTTCATTCCATTAAGAAAGAGTAAAGATAAAAACGACAATGACAAACAAGAAAACATAACCACGACAAAAATGGTTTATGAAAATAAAATATAAACTAAGAAAAGAAACAAATAAACAAGTGAAAAACAAATTACACCATATATGAATTAATCAATAGCTGATGTGAATTGCGTCTAAAAGTAATAAAATTACCAAAAAATTTCTAAATTTTGTTCATTAAAAATAGTATTAAAAAGTTTTGGTTCCTTGATAAAAAAAGAAAATCAAAATGTTAAATATTCGTACCGCAAGATGCTGGTCTAAAAAGGAAGTGTACGACGCAGAGTTATAGGCGAAACTATATACATACATAGTTTCCAGGCGCCCCATCCCTTGCGGCTGCATCTCCGCGTTCACTGTTAATAGGTTTCACCATTGGACGAGTGTCAGAAGATGATATTAAACATCTATTATCTGGTCTTGAGGGTGGCGCCCGTTTATTACCCAGAGGGGCTGTGCGTTACAAGAAACACATCGCTATTCGCTGAGGCCGTAGGCTGAGGGGTAACACTCGGGGTAACACACGGCACTTTGGCCTGAAAAAAGAGTAGGTCATGGGTGTTTTAATAACATGCTATACGCTAATGTTGTATTATGTTATGGGTTAAATGGTTTGATATTACGCACTTCAACAATCCATTTTGACTTTTTTACTACTCAGTGGCAACCGTAATACTGATTTCTTCACAAAATATTATCAGCATACACCTTGTCGTCGATGTCCTGTTCAAATTCAAATGCTGTTGGAACGGAAAACCATGCTGTTTTAGGGAGAGGCTCGTCGCTCATCACAGGCGGCCATCACGTCCTAGTCACCCGCCATTGTTTCAAAGCTGCAGGCGACTTTACGCGTGTGGTCACGAGACCGGGCACTTTTCAAAATTTGGTCAAAAGCTATTTCCCTAGGGAAACAGTTTAAACTACCCTCTGACGATACTTTCGTCGATTCAGTGCAGACTAGTAAACACCTATTACCTGGCCATGAGGGTTATAGCGCCCGTTTACCCCTCGGCCTACGGCCTCGGGGAATAGCGATGTGTTTCTGGTAACGCACGGCCACGAGGGGTAATAAATGGGAGCTATAGCCCAAATAAAGACCAGGTTATAGGTGTTTTATAACACACCACACGCTCATGTTGTATTGTGTTATAGTTTTTAATGTGCTTTGATATTTTGCACCGCAACAATCCATCATAAGTTTAATTGGCGATATTTCCACGGCTGTTACACAAGTAGATAGTACCACTTTCTTCCAAAAAAAATTCCAAGCATACCTAGCAACATCCTTGGTTGCACTTGAATCTTTTTCGCCGATGAGCTGTTCAAATTCCTACGCTATTGAAATGACAAATCTATCTGTTTTAGAGAGAGGCTCATCCCTCATCCCGGGGGCACATCACGTTCTAGTCACCCGCCATTGTTTGAAAGCTGCAGACGACACTACGGCCACGTGATCGGGCACTTTTCCAAATTTGGTCAAAACTGTTTCCCTAGGGAAATAGACTTTCAAAAAATACCCTTTGATTCACCCTTTGGGACTAAACGTGTTTATTTTCTTGTCATGTGACGTATTCTGGCGAGTCACAACTCGGAATTAGCATGTGGCGTGTTATAATTGGTTTAGCAAACGATGACCACATAGACTTGCAAATTGCAAAACTTTATTATGTCACAAAACATTGAAAGGTTAAATGAAACCAGCGCGAGGTCACACTTTCGTCAGGAAGGGAAATTCCCATCCCCACCTCTAATAGGAATATTACAAGATACCTAAGCTACTGCTTCGAATAAATATATAACATTCTTTTCTCTCTACTATTTGCAAACGATGTTAATAGGAGGCATCGACCGAAGCGCTGTCAAATTGGAGATCCTTCTACCTGTCATCGCTGTCGTCATACTAATTCTATATGCAGCTAGAAAATATATCACTATAAGGGCTAAACAAAATACGGAACAGCAAGAAAATGCCAAAAAGGAGAAGAAACGTACCGCTCGTGGAATCCGCAGCAGGCAACGATCTTCAAAAGACACATAAACTGGCAAGACGAGAATTTCAGTGCAGGAATGTTGTCTGTCCCTGTGTTAAAATGTAGTACTTTCAAGTTTGAGCCAGCTTTTATAACGGTACAGAAATATAATTGCACCAACAAATTCTATCACGCAATTCTTTAGCCTCATGGATTTGTATATTCTAGTAATGATAGTTGTTAGAATAATACATTTTACTGATAAAGGCATTTTTACAGAAAAATAACGAGATTGACGCGGTTAAAGCGTTGGCATTATGCCTACATATAGAAAGTGGATACGGCAGGTTGTCAAATGAACTATCATTGACACTCTGTGTCAAACCGCATTATAACACAAACGTAAACAACAGGAATTACATCTAACTTTTATGTATAAGGTTTAGTAATGTTGTAAAATTCTTTATTCTCTTTGCGATCTCATCATGTGACGAAATCATTGAGCATAGGTTTGTCCTTGCCATTTATTTGTAAAATGAATATTTTCTATACGTGAAGATGGTTGTACATGTGTTTCTATAGTATGCTATCTATTTTTCTGTAATTCTTTGATTATAAAGTCAAGTATACTGTGAAATTTTTTAAATTCTTATTACTGATCTCAACTGACATGTGAATATGGGTTAAAATTCCACACCTATACGTAGTGGCAACAGTTCTGACGATTTCGGTTTCTGCCGGGTTCAGGGCTAGACTTATGACAACGGAATATCACGGTTGAAGATACGAGACGAAATGCATGCAGGTGACTGAAATAAGTTTCGGAAACAGAAATTACAGTTCGGAAGTCTTTGACGTGAACAATTTACCTCATACGGACATACTTGTTGTTGTCGTTAGTGTGTTTCCAGCTGCTGTATGCATGACATCACAATTTCTAACTCATAAGAGTGCGGATTCTTGCCTGAGAAGCGAAACGACCAAACAATGAAAATAATTAAACACGGGATTTGTGCGTCGGAAAATGTTTGTAATATTGCATATATTCATCTTACCTTAATGTAGATATAACTGCTCTTGTGTTCAAACTTTTGTGACGTAGCTTTGGTGCGATTTCAAATTGTCACTCTAGATCTAGGTAAAGCCTTATGGTTTTATGGTCAGTTTTGGTCCCGAAGTTCAATGACAAAACGTGTCTGTGATATTTTTCCTCGTCCATCGACGCTTTCAGATGCAGCGGTTAAGGCACGGGTGAACCAACACAAGCTAATGTACTGGATTTTGGAAAACACTGTTGATGGTCATTAATTGCATAATTTAAAAGAAAATCAATTATCATAAAAAGTGATGTTTTAGTGTACATCTACCATAGACAAAATTTACATGCACCGTTGAACGTCATTTTAGATATCGGACTTCAGTTCATTGAACTCTAACTGTAGATACACCGCAAACATTTATGAATATGTTTGAGCGGGTGATATCTCGGAGTGAATGCGTTTTATCTTTTGAGCGATAATTATATTTCATTCTGAATATCGTGACGTGCACATGTATGATTCTCTGTCGTTTCATTTGTGTAGTAAATATACTGCAGTTTACTCACAATAAAGGATTGCTGTGCGAACTAGTATCCACCGAGTTTTAGTTACTCCTTTCCTTATCGGCTAAGATGGCGACAGCCATGTTCAACTTGTATCAATGTAAGATCTTAAGATGCTACACTCAGTGCACAAAATTTAGCTGAAGTTTAAATATCGATAGCCTTCTTACAAGTTTGATACGTGTCTTCCTATGAGACGTGGATTAGCCTACACACCATACATACATATAGGCCAATATTGCGCAAAACATATGACACTGGACCAATGGACTAAGAACACAATATATATATATAATATATATATATATATATATATATATATATATATATATATATATATATATATATATATATATATATATTGTACTGTTACCAATTGAATTTAAATCTGGATTCAAATAAACTGTATATAACTATATCATTGTTAGGGAGCGTTCAGTTATTATAGCCGGGGTGGGCTATACAGTCTTTGCATATAAATATATACACAGACTGTCATTTCACACCACATAATGCTCATTGCATCATATATATATATATATAATTAAAGGCCTAGAGACTGCCAGTTTTGACAGTATTTTCCAAGGCGTTGTTGCATGTGTCAACAACAATTTCTAGATTTACGGTGAGTTGAAAAACCAAGTACTCAGCTTGTTGACTTCAGTTGTATATCTGTATCATAATAAAATTTAGGTCCAGTCATGTATTTAGTTTTCAACAATAACTACGCACATGATACACTGAAAAGTTGCATTGATGAACAAAATACTAGGTATTTCAAAATGCTGTAGGCATTAGACAAGAATGCTGTTGAGACATGGATAAACAATAGTACCTTCGTTGCTCTGAATATCATTTGAAGACAGCAGAGCGCCGTCTCGTCTCGATGGAAACGCATATTTTTGTTACACGGAAGTATTAATTTTTACAGAAGGTATATAACTATGTGATTATGTATCGTGTTGATTTGATTGGCGTCGTCACGCATAATAAAGGCTAAGACGATGCCTTCTTAAACTCAGCAGCTAATTTTGGAGTATCATATTGTTCGTGAAATTGGTGATCCTCAACATCAACAAAACCTACTGTTTCTTTGAAGACAATGCCGACTTTGAAAAGTCTCGACTGCTCAGTGGCAATGAGATAATAGACTTATTGCAATACAGAATTGTATAGGTGCAGTCTAAGAAGGGCAAACAAGCATCGGACAATGGTTGCGTAATTTTGGTAAAAAAAAAAACTGTATAATTATAGGTTTTTATCAGAGGATGTCAAAGGTTCAACTTTTTCAAAAGACTGAATATTATTGGTGTTTTTCAATGACTACCGCATACTGTGCGGCGCCGCAGCCTGCGCGGCGAAGTAGGACGAAGCTTGTCAGCTTGTCATATGATCTCAGCTCAAAACAAATGTACAAAGTACACATACTCTCTACTCACCTTTTGTACCAAGCAGTAAATTCATAGTACGGGTCTTTGTCGAACTTTAGTGACAAAGTAGTTCCATTAAAGCATGTATCGTTTCTTAATTGAAATGTCTACTGAAAGGGTTCAAGGGCAGCAAACTACCGTAACCTTGTTACCTTGCGTGACCTGAGTGTCGTAATGTTGGTATTCTATCACATAGGTCTATTATCAGAAAGATAATCAAAAACTAGTGTAGTGTTTTCCATACCATATTTGTACAGTCGCCCTCTTAGAATATGTTGCAGCCAACAATCGGGAAAATTATGTTGGTCGTCCTCCAAAGCTGACATAAACTGAGGTTGACCAGACATCCATCTCTCTCTCTCTCTCTCTCTCTCTCTCTCTCTCTCTCTCTCTCTCTCTCTCTCTCTCTTATCTGTAAGTCACTCGAAAAGCAGATGTTGCATACATGTAGCACAGACGACGCCCGGAAAGGCAAACGACACTTCCATTTGGACACTTCGATAGAGAATTTATCTGAACGACACAATTACTATGTAGTTCAAGGGCAACGTAGGATTTGAGACTGATCGCCAAACAAAATTAACTAAACTGAAAATTTACACACCAAGTTGGATGCGCGTACGCGTAAAGTGTAGCGAAACCTCTCTATTAATACTTGAATCGCACTGAACTGTTATACGTCAAATATGTGAAAAAGCTTGGTACCGTGTCGTCATGCAGTACCGTTACTACCATTTAGCATCGGTATGTTCAATTAGGACGTGCTTGCTAGGAGAACAAGTTCGCCATTTCATTTGATGGTATGATAAGGGCTTGCGTTACCACACACGATACAAAATTAAGCATTACTTTTTATAGTCACCGATTCTTGTCGATCGTTGGCTGCCAACAACTAGCGTGATTTAAACATGTATTAATCCTGAAGTCAAATGTCGACCATAAAAATATTCAAGTGGGATGCAAACTAAAGTTGGAATTATGTCACATAGTTCTGTTTCCAGAAACATTCCAAACAGTTTGGTCACTGTTTGCCAAACTTCGTTTACACGTTCGCAATCTTTGAGTTAATTGCACCACTTAATATTAAGGTAAAAAGTCACTCTATTCGGTCAAGCGAACGGAACTCCTCGCTCACTTTACAGTCGCAAGGCCTCCGCAGCGTAGACTCTTTTCTCGGTCTTTCGTGTCATGGATTTTTCTAGGGAACGAAGCAACTGTGGCACCGCTGTACCGCGACTGATTTTCTTGTACCAATTGAATAAATAAATCATGCAACTGCAACTGCTCGTGTTCATTCACGGGTTCTGGACCAAATATCAGAAGACGGAGAGTTCGACGGTCGAGAATAGTGTTCTGCCCTTGAGCAAGGTACTTTACTCCTCGTTGCACCACTTTATGATAGAATTGAGGGTGCTTCATCCTGTAAAGAGGTCGAGAAGTCATATGATAAATCTGTAAGTATACTAACGGATTCGCCAATACCAATTACATCGATCCCAATACTGCCTGATACACGTGGGAGCTTTACTGTGTAACTAACGTCTGTCGCAAACGTTAAACCAGAGTTTCAAATTTCAGGTTTTTTGAAATATTTACTTATTTTTTGCCTGTCATTGGGATCTAGAGGATACTTAGTTATTTAAACGGGGTAAAATCACTTAGGGTAAAATACGTCTCGCAGTCAGATACTCTGGCCCTCCGCTTGTGGGACTCATTTCAAAGCTTATGTAGTAAATACATATTTTAACCGGCCAAGTTTTGTGAAAATCGGGAATGTTATTTTCCTTATGGATATAACACAGGGATGGCGGCCATTTTGAATTTCAAATATCGGTACTAAATATTGAGTAATTTGTATCTCTTGTACAAAACTTTACACGGTGACCTCGATTTTCAGTCTTGACTGTGAAAGAAAATGGTTGAAAGTTTGCTTGAGGAAAGTTTGAGCAAAAGTTCAAGTCATTCATTTTCGGAAAAAATATCCCAATGCCACCTCCAACATATACGGCCAATTATCAAAGCCATGCAGGAAGGTTGACTTCATCGAAACAGACTGGCTATATACGATGGAAATAAAGATGATGAAAAGAAAAAAAGTGGGTTACAAAGATTGCTCTTCCGTACAGGTGAATCAGTGCTTAAATAGTGCTAAACATTACACATAGAAATACCAATGTAAAATATGGCTTAATTTATTTCAGATTGATATCAGGCCATACATGTCCCTGCGTAATGAAATTTTAGGATAATAGGTGAACTAATCGACATACTTATAAATAGATTAGGGCGAATCGTATGCAAATAATATGTTGCATAGCTGTTGTAATAAATGTAGCATCGCGATTCTTCACGTCCTGCATATAAATTTTCCTACCAATAGTTTCGAATATATGACAGAGCGAAAGAGGAACAAAATAAGGCAGTCATTTGCTCACAACACAAGAACAATGGTTCCGTCTAATCCGCCAGCTACAGAATGGATCAGAAACCGTGCCTAGAACACTTGAGCTCGTACGCATGCGTTCACGCCACCTATGTTACACTTAGTGACGACTCAGAGACCGCTCAGAAGCGATATGATTTGAGTTTCTTAAAGATATCTGCGTGGCATTTGAACCGTTCAGATTGGTAAGTCATACTATTACTCTAAAATTCTCGGTCAGTCTGTGCTATTCAGGTGTCGGGTAGGACGAAACAACTGTTGCTAGTGATCGTCGTATTTCATTTTACCATTTTCTTATCAGTTGTCTTTCAAAATTGCAAAAATTTCAACCCTCAAACGCTTCTACATGGCAATTCTCCTCAATGTACATTGTATACGAATGATGGAAATCTTGATTTTTATTAAATAGCGAGTACAATGTTGCAATTAGACTTCAGTTTTAAACTCTATTGCAAGGCACATACTGGTAATAGTACTACATATTCAGTGTTGTAAAACTGGTGGTGAAATCTCACGGTGTGTAAAAAAGACAAATCGCTTTCTGTCTGGTTTTCTCTACCGAAAATAAAAATGAGTACACTATCCACTCGGAAACAAGTTTTCAAAGTGATTTCATATCATAATATAACAGCGTTGCAGGAGTATTCACAAAGCTCAAAGCAAACTGTTCGATGGATATAATCATAGATTCCAACTGTTATTACATGCGTTTTTCATTTGTGAACATTTCTGAATAGTTCCAAAGTTTTGGTCGTCATTCTAAGGTCCCATGCGCGATGATAAAATTTTGATCATATTATCATCAGGTGAACTTAAAATCGCCCATCGATTACAAACTTCAGTCACAATGCAGATTTCGGTATAAGAGAAACAAAGTAAACACACTATGCCTGGTATTTGAAACTTTGATCCAAAATGGCCGCTATATCCGATGGCAACTCTGTTTGAAAAAAATAAAATTTTCATCTTTGCAGAAAAGAAACACGACAGATTAAGTCCGCAGGCTTCAACTGAGTCAGCACAAGGGACTGACCAGCAAAGTACTGTAAAAATTGAGATCCCTCCGGAATGTTTGTGTCCGAGGCGCATTACCATGGTACAGCCATATACGTTGTAGTGGTCACGATCTATCGAAGACACTACACGTAGATTACACTTTGAATTTCAAATCAGAATACGTGTAAGAATCTATAGTTAGACATAGTCTAGAAAGCATAAGTTTACGTGATGTCAGGATAACGAGCAATACCACCACTCGCAAAACAAAACTTAGCATGCTTTTCTTGCAAATCACAACACTGTTTTCGGTACTAACTTGTGAATTTATTTATGGGGAACTGTACTTTTTAAGTCCGTCGACATCGGAATTTCAAGTTGCGTCCTCTATTCGCTGAAAATAAATCATGTCAATAACTTTACCACCTTTTAAAACTTCTATGACGCCACTTACACAGAGAGGGAGAGAGAGAACTTTAAGTTCCTCGTAGCCACAGCGTTTTATGTTAGCGTTGGGTGTGTCTTTCTATATAATCTACGCAGGGACTGAGTGTTGCAAAACTGTCGCAATACTGAAGGAGCTGGTGTAATAAATCACTTCAATCGCCATTCTTGTGATAGGTGAATGACGTAAGGCTTCTTTGCGTGTGCCAGATGATCGCTATATATACACACGATAACCTTTAACCCTTGTAACAATGAACAAATATATAAAATAAAAACTTCATTACCTGAGCATGTAAAATTTTGACATGTTTTCGATTATTTTTCTTTTGTGGCTTCTTCTAGATCTGCTGTCAAATATATCTCAGAATACCGCCTGGTCTTCAACTTCTCAAACACCGCCTATGTGTATGTTCTATCAAATGTCTATGTCGACGCCCAATATCTTTACGCGACTTCCTATATATAACCCGATCTGATATGCTCTGATTTATCGCTTCCCTTTGCAGAAGAACGTTGAAGCTCGCAGCTGAATTGAGTTGTGTATCACTGCGTGTCCACATTATGGCTGAAGCTTCACCGACATCGAAACGTGGAGTTAGTTCTCTAAACTCTCTCTTTAACCGTCTTGACCAGCAATTAAACTCAGAAGAAGTCAAGGCTCTGAAACAGCTACTCTTGAATGGTCCTGTGTCGAGACGCGATGCTGAGAGAATAAAGAGTGGATGCGACCTCTTTCACTATCTCTATGGTAACGGAAGTATCGGGGATGGTTCACTCGATCTATTAGTACAAATCTTCAAAGAAATAGAACGACCTAAACTAGTGCAAGAAGTGGAAGAATTTCTCAAAGGAGGTACGGCTACGGGTACTCATGACATAACGAGGATGACCCTGCATGGCTACACCACTCACCAGGATAAAGATATGCATACGTAACGACAGTAGTTGAAACCTTTGATATCGCCTACATATACCAAGGATCGTGCATTTTAGTGACACACTTCGAGATGATGAAATCGTCGCCTCATAAGCGACCATCGGTTAAGGGTATACAGTCACCAGTAATCTAAATATGCCCATATATGGTCAAAGGGGTGTTCCAGGTATTCAAAATGCCCATGTGAGGGCGCTGTATTTAAAAAGCGGCCACCCGCTTAAATTCTGTGATTGGTTGAATTTTCTCTTTCCATGGTAACTGTGGCAAAATTGGAACAGGTGACAGTATACCTTTAACAGAAAAGAGCAAGCAAAGTTTGAAACGTTGTCCTCTCTCTATACATATGCTGTTAAACAGATTGACCTCGCATGCTGCCAAATTTGTTCTTCTTGCGATATTAATTATGAGCAATTTTATGGACTCTACAAAACTGCTGTCATTCTTCGTATTTCAACCAACCTACTTAAATGCTGGGGTTTGATAACAGACTGGTTGAATATTCGACAAAAATAATTCTAAAATAATACAATAATGTATCCCTGATGTGTTTTAGTAACCAAGCCTTACTGTATTCAGTATTCCTTGCATATTTAGAAACACTGATATCAAACTTCAATATGCCGCTAGGTCAAAATTTATCATACTACTGAATGTCAAGGTCATCGGTTCAGTGACAAAGGTCAAGTTCACGGCACAACCATGGTAGAATGTTTTGAAAAATCATTTGTTGTTATATTAAAATCGAATTATTGTCAAAATGGTCTTTTCATTGTGTAAATATCAACTATTTCGTTTGGCAATGATTCAAAACGTTAAAAAGTCAAAATTGAGTTTGGCATACGGTAGATTTGGATTCAGCATACTTGAACAATGAAAAGTAAAGTACACGTTAACTTTCCACTTTTCAAAAACAAAGATTCTAACATATTATGAAAAATTCTGACCTGTCTAATAAATGCATATTTTAGAATATTTTTTTCATATTTTTCGTCTGCTTTTTAGAAGCTTCAAAACAAGCTGAAAAAGCTGAAGAAGCTGGAGTGAAATGCAGAGACATCCTGATAGACCACTACAAACAAACAACGAAATATGTCGATGTCATTCCGTGGTATGAAGGTATCTTTCAGTTCAGTGACCTGATCGATGTGTATACCCGATTAGAATCGCATGAAACAAGTCGGTTAGGAACGACTACAGAAAACACAAGTATTCTAGAAATATTAGATAGATGTAATGATGGCAAACGGATTTCAATCGAAGGGGAGCCTGGGATTGGAAAGAGCACTTTTTGCAGAAAGTTAGCATCGGACTGGGCAAACCGTTCAGATCCTGTACTGAAAAAATACGATTTGTTGATTCTATTAGAATTGGGACAAATGGTTAATGAGAGCATAATCGATGCTATACTTGATCAGTTGTTGCCGGAAGACTTTGCAAAATTTAAGTTAGCTCTAGAAGAGTACATTTTAGGAAACCAAGAGAAAATTTTGTTTGTACTGGATGGGGCTGATGAGTTGATTTCAGCACAGGCAGGTGACTCATCGCCGGGAGAGGGTATATCGAAAGTTGTGAAGCGTAAAAGATATCCGAAGTCATCTGTTATCTTCTCATGTAAAAGCTGTCATTGCAGTGAGCTCGTGAAATCGGCGGATAAACATTTCACTATTAAGGGGTTTTCCAGTGAGAATGTGCAACATTATGTGACCAAATTTTTTAAGAACTTGAAGGTCAGCAGTGATCCAGGAGATTTCATTGATGCATTGAATAGCAATGAAAACACTCTTGGCATCCTTGCACAAAATCCACTGAGTATCTTACTGCTTTGCTTTCTATGGAAAGATATGAAAGGGAAACTTCCAAGCAAATTATGCGATTTATATGAAGAAATCGTTGTCAGTATTATCAATGGTTATCGAAAGAAACACGATTTGTTTGAGTCGATCGATGATATTACTGATGAGCACAGAGCACCCTTAATGAATCTCGGAAAGATGGCCTACGATGCTCTAAACGAAAAGCGTGTAAGATTCAGTAAACGTGATCTGGAAAGAAATGGCCTATCTAAAAGCGATGAAGTCATTTGCTGTGGCCTTCTTAATAAAGAGATCATTACCGCGCTTCGCTATAACAGCTTTTGGGTATTCGTACATAAAACATTTCAAGAATACTTAGCGGCTTTCTATCTTTTTGAAAGCCACGAATTTAAAACCGATTCAGTATTGAATACCGTTGTTACCAACGAAGAGCTCCGTACTGTGTGTATCTTCATTGCTGGCATGCTTGGAAAAGATGCGGCGCCTCTCTTTGATGAAATAGGGAAGGTGCTGGGCTCGGAATCTCATCTAGATCAAAGATTTCTCCGTTATACAGCGTTGAGTCTTGAATGTTTGCACGAATCAGGAGGCCACGATACCCTTGATGGCAGGATTGCTGACAGAATTATCAAAAACAAGACTATCTCTTTCATTAACGACCCACCAATCACACTGAGCAGGTCCTGCCAGGAGGGTTTGACTGAATTAATCCGACATTGTAATGCTCGTGATGTGAGTGAGACTAGCAAAAAGCTGGTTACTCTAGACATGGGACCGAACAGTGTAACCTTGAACGACACATTATTTGGCGTTTTGTCCGAGTCCAAAGATCTCGAAAACTTGCAAATGAGCGTTTATAGTCAACACAAAGACCCCATCGCGAATTTTGCCAAAGAAGATATTGTACAGTACAATATGTCATATCGAAGACGAAATGATTACCTTTCTAACGATACCTCAATAGCCGGGTTATGTTAAAAAATAGGCTCAGCAGATGACTTACAATAAGACAGGTTTAACCAAACGTATGCGAGTTGGCAATAC
>LD378535.1:0-16581 GCA_001465055.1 Ptychodera flava | reverse complement strand
ATATAGTACCCCCTACCCCTACCCATTTTTCGCCATTTTTTGCGGTACATGCAAATAAAAAACCAGCCCAGATAGGTAGTGCATCCCAAAATATCCAATGTTAACATTTTTTTCTTGTTCAGCAAGTCCTGAAGAACAAAAAAATACCCATGTAGTAGGGATGGGGGGGGGGGGTGCACGGTGGGCCCCTCCAGCCCACGGACTATATTGATTGGAATCTGAACGCTTAACGCTTGTTAATAGATCTAGGCAAATTGGTTGATGCCGTTGCGACATTCATGATTTTCTCGAATTTGCGACAGCGCCCCCAAGCGACGAGCCGTTGTCACTTACATCGGCCGACAAAATTGCCGAATTGCTATCTCCCCACAAAGGATTTGAAATCAAACAGGAGATGAGCGTTCAAAGTTGCCATTTTTACTTTAAAGTATATTTCCTTCCATTTGTAAAACAAGGCACTTCTTTCCAATTGTCAAACAACGAATCACCACTCAATATCACAAGAGAAGACACAACAGACAGCATTTTGCATATATAAATACTGTTACATTTAATTCAGTTATAGACAGTCATGTGTGCAATAATATGTTAGGTGCTCAGAGCAGATGGTAAAAGGTAATATTTTCTTGAATATTCACTGAAGCTATCCACAAAGACAAGTAGCAACAGGTGATAAGTATAAAATGTGTATTTTTGTTCCCTTTACTCGATAAACTTTACATTTCTAAACTAAGCACATGGTGTGAAAAGAATATTCTAGAAAAAACTTCATTATCAGCATGATCTATTAAATTTTAGACTTGACAATTCATACTTTATATTCACTTTGTCCACTTACTAGGAGATTGAATTTGTATATTGATGACACATTTTGTGTGGATCACCAATAAGTATTCCGTTATCCGAATATTTCAACTTTGCAAATTTACCAGTGTGTGACTGATATACAATTACTTGATATTGTCATTTTTTCCGTAGACACACATCAGCAATTTATTACATTCCTACTTTGCTATATAAATAATCTTTTTTTTTTGTTTTAAAATTTCAAAAGTTGACAAACTATATTTCCTTTAGAAAAAATACAATGTTACTTGGACGATTCCGCTGGCAAGAATATACATGAGTTAAAAATGTCCATTGAGACTGAATTTTGGGACATTGTAAATGGTAAAGGCAAGATTTTTCACAATGAGTGTACTTTCTATGGAGTAACAGAAGTCCAATTTTAAATGCATGATCCCTTATGCTGAATAGTTACTTAAAAACTGCCATAAACAGAAGAAATTCTCCACTAACAGTACTATGGTCATTGTATGGTACAAGTCCCACTGACTCTTGTATAAAATGCTTTTAGAAACACACCATTGCATTAAAACAAATCTAAATATCCCTGACATGTTACCATGGTCACATTGGAACCTGCTGCAATGACATTTTATTATGATGAGCAAAGTAAACAAACCAAGATGAATGAACTGAAAGTCTGTTTTTACCACTGACCCTCAATTTTCTCGTGGGTCTATTCTTTTTCAAATTGAAACACATGGTTTTCCTCCGATTGAATGGTCAGTCATAGAGTCTTGTGATTATTTCAATTTTTGCAACTCAGTGAATTTTTTACTGAATTAAATGGCCACAATTTTCTCTTCATAATTTAAAAGCCTAATTGCATCGTTAAAAGTATACACAGTTGGTTAACCTCTTTGGGTCAAATTTATATTTCTTGTTGCCAGAGTTTTGCCTTTCAGTTCATTGTATATTTGCATGCCTGGACTTCAGTCACCTGCTTCATATCTATCCCAGGATGCACTAGGCAAATGGAAAGCATGCAAACGCTAGGGCACATTTGTCCCTCAATTATAACCCAACCACTGTCACTCTCAATACTTTTGGATCCTACCATGGGCATAGAAATCTACATAAACTACATTGTACTCATGCATGCCTACATGTGTGTAGTGTCTGCATAGAAGTGCTTGGAAATATCAAATTGCGTGTGACTGACTGGATATGACAAACTTATGATCTCCTTGTCGAATATTTCCAGATTAAAACACTTCGACAGAAAATGACAAACTTAAAATGGGATATGTAACATGTTTACTCTGTTTACATATCAGAGGCATCATGGGCCAGTGGCTAGAGCAGTGGACTCACGATCAAAGGATGGCGAGTTCGAGCCCCGGCATGGCTGTGGTGTTGTGTCCTTCGGCAAGGCACTTTACTCCTCATTGCTTCTCCCCATCCAGGAGTGATGGGTACCTGGTAGGACAGAGGTTGTTATGTGTGCGTTTAGCTCTGCTGCGCTTATTGGCTGCACATGTGAGCTGTTGCTTGCTCCCCAGGGAGTTGAGTGGTATCATATTAGGTCCAGTGACCAGGGGTAATAATAATTGTAAAAAGCGCCTTGATCACATGTAGTATTGTGGATATGTGCGCTATATAAGAACCCAATATTATTATTATATTATTATTATTATTATATATCTACACTGACTTCTTACCTTTACTTGTTAAAAATATGACCAAGAAACTAAGTAATTGAATGGTGGACTTGAAATGACATTGAAACTTCTATGATGCAGTCATGCAAGATTGAAAATTACAAAGGAAACACATCATAATACAAGACTTCAGCCTATCACTCGTGATAAATCTGCAAAAGTGCATAAATTTTTATATACCGTTCATCCCTAAACATCTAGTCACCTAAGTAACAACTTCTGGTGTAACTTTGCACTTTGTAAAATTTTACTTTGCACATTGTTAAACTTGCCTTTTAAAACAAAAAGGACATCCATGCAAACTTAGAAAATATACAAGCAAAATAAAAATGCTTGAGACAATCTCTCTTTTCAAAAAAAAAAGTTGAAATTCTGTTTATATAAACATGCAAAATCTGGTAGTCCCATGTGTGTAAGATGTAAAGACAGTGAACATACATAACACAACCACACTGGTCAGTATTGCAATATTCAGTGATACTACTCAGTAAATCTACGCATAAATTCTCTGCTTTCAGAATTTTCTAAGAGTTTCCTGCCTTTGACTTCCACATAGGTGCATTCTCAAATCCATTCTTTCCACTTCGGTAGTCATTGATGGCCTGCTCGATCTCTCCTCTTGTTGTCATGACGAACGGGCCTGCAGAGAAAGTATGGCAACGTAATGAGCAATGGTGAACAATATGGAGGGCTAGGGAATATAGGGAGGGGGTAGTGAAATTTTGAGGATCACCACACATTATGTGTTTTAACATAACATAGATTGTCATCAATGGTATGAAGAGCATCAAACCCAAAACACACCAGCATCTATGAAATAATTCCTCGAATGTTACACCATTAACCCTTTCAGCATCATGGTTGGCTCAAATCCATTGTAACCAATGGTGATTGTGGACCTGTTCACAGGGAAACGTTGATTGGAATGGAATATCATTTACTTATGAAAACTTGCAAGTTTACTTCGAAGCACGATGATATTTCAGTGCCTTGAGCAAATGACAAAACAATATAATATCAAATACTTGAACTAGAAGAGTCATACAACATCATGAAATCTACATTCACTTCACTGGCACTCTGTCAAATGATTTGAAGACAGACTGCACAGAACACAAATTAGCATTGACGATGTACATGTACAATGTGTGGACTAGAGGAGTGGCTAACCCTTGACGTAACCTTGAATGACAGAAATTTCAAGCCCCATAATAAATCTGAATGCCATGAAATTCTAGTGTGTCCATCGTACCCTTTCACAGCGTGTTTGATACAGCAATTATACTACCGGTACATTGAGGTAGCCCAAGGCTTAAAGTCTACAAATAACATGTAGCTGCTGTAGTTGCTGTGGTAACTCTCTCTGCGCAAAATCACAACCCATGTGACATGACGCAGAGAGTGAGCATTTTGCTAGAATTATAGGATATGGCTACTCTTGCCAACATGGAAATGTACAAGGTCAGATAACAATTCATCTCCACCCCTGGGAGTTATGTACATGTGACTATACTACACCATAGACCCTGGAGCCAGACTCGCTCTAGGGTCAATGGGTACATGTACCTTCTTGCAAGCAAATTGTTCAGATGGCATTTCAAGGTCAGCTGTGTAAGTTATAATGTTTCAATCATTAGTATATGAGTTCAATTTTGAAATCCTTTGATTTGCGATACAGTATGTACTTATGACTTAACAGCACGAATTGTTAGTTGTAGTGATACAGACTTGAAGCAAACAATTGGCCCCGGGATACTAGTACTGCTCCTTTGTATATCAAATTTTGGATGGAATTTGTCACTGTATCTGGCTTTCAGCAAGAATTAAGACTTATTTCTAAATTAAGTATCAACATTGTTTTTGTCTTCACCAGTCAAGCACTGTTCTCCGTTTGTAAAATTTAGTTCTCAAATACAAAGACTTGCATTTTGTAGTTCTTGCCATTATCAAAGAATGGGTTTGAGTTTCCTCAAACAAAGCAGAGTATAAACATATGTCATTGTCAAGGCATGTAATAGTCCAACAATCCGATAAATCTGCATGTGATACCAACTTCAAACATTACAGACACAGACTAACATTACCTAACATCTTTAAACCATGTTGTTTTAAATCTAAAAGCCCTCAAAAAACACCAACTAATCAGACTTATTTACTGAATCAGAGACTGAACCTCCATGGCCCAATTAATTGAATAAATGATTAATTTCTACATGGATGACATCATAGTGATTCTCTGCAAGGATAACCACGCCCATTAAGACGTTAGCAGATAAAGACACCATACTAGTATTTAAAGTGGGTGTTTTTGTAATACATCTGCGTGCACAACGTTATCACAGTTCTGTATCTTATTTTTGATTTACTGAACACATCACACTGCAATTGAGTTACCTTGCCTTGATTAAGGTTGAATGCGCCTCGGGAAGAGATATTTGGACTCTCAAACAATTTGAATTCTTTTCTGATACCAAATGTGGGGGTTCATTTTGAAGCTCTTTGAGTGAGAAAGACTTTCACTGCCTAAGTTGTGAAATGTCAGATTCTGAATGTCAAATCCCTTTTTTCTCGACTTTGCCAATTGCAGAGCCAAATTTAGATTGTTATTTGTGGATTGACGTGTTCAAAAAATATTACAAATAAATCGCAGAACGTGTGTTCAACGTGAGAAAGTGACGCAAGTAGATGCCTGTGACACTGTCTACCTACCATACTGGGAGACTGGTTCACCGATTGGCTGGCCAGCGATCACAACAAAGTGGAGTTTCTCATCGCCCTGGAAACAAAAATTTGCAACAAATATGATCACAATAACTATGCGGTGTGGACTTTGGAATTTGTTCTTCCACTTTTTAAAATGCAACATGAGAAAGTCTAGTATTTTCAGGATGTGTTAAATTAGATATGTTTGATCAGGTAACCTTCGAGCTTTCACCTCCAATGTCTGATCATATTTTTTTTTACCTTTTTACTTCTTTCTTATGAACGGAAGTTAATTTTCAGCAGCATACACGAGCTGACATTCCAATATGCGTGTGTTTTATGAGGCAAATATGACCTACTGAATACTGAATTATTTACAGTAAAACATGTTTAAATGGGAATTTGGTGAAAGAATGATTACTTTGCAGCCTACAAGGAAATTGAGACAGAACAACTAGAAGTTTGCACACAGAAGAAACTTGTGGTAGAAAAAAATGACTAAGACTTATGGTATACTGCATACATGTATTTGTATGGCAACATACCAGTACTAGAGCTAGAATATCAATACATAGAGGTTGAAAATAAAGTTATCAATTGAACACTATATTTGCATAATGCTGGAAACTTTGACATTAAGAGTCACCTCCAGCAGATAAAGCTGCCCATATCTTGCACATGAAAAACCTTGATATGAATTACTGAGATTGTCCACTCGCAAAAGAGCCGCGTTGTTAATCATTTCAGTTACTATGGAAACAGCAGCTAGATTTCCACATCAAATAAAAATGTGCAAGTCTGCAAAGCCGGTCATTGAGACAATAATACGCAAATTAATTAAGGAAAACCTACAATAATTTCAGAAGGGCACACTGATTTCGCTCAAGGGAGTCTAATTAAACATACATACATTTTCATCGTAAATGTCGTGAAATTCATTTCCATGGGTTGTGTTCGCTTACCTTGTTTTCAGCCTCTAGAGTATCGCCATCACTTAGCACTAAGGTATAGTGCGGTTCACTCTCTTTGGCGTTACCTGGAGGCCCTGGGAAGAATGTAGACACATAAAAGATGCTCAATGCATTAACAATGGAGTGTAATCAGCACCGTGAGAAACACACACAGACACGCACACAAAGACCGTCAGTGATGTTCTTCCGTTCACTACCCAACTGTGGTTCAGTCCCATTGTTTTGCACAGGGTGGGTGGATCCATGTATCAAGAAATGGGTGAAACGGTTACAAACAAAAGAAGTGAAACGCAGACCTATTCAGTTTATGTCTACACATCTGTATCACACAGGATATCATTTCATAATGAGAAATGATGCAGTGTGTTTGGCAGTTTTATTTCCCTTTTCATAAATTTCTTGCACCTCAAGAGCACTTCAGTGGAAGGGTAACATCTTGCCTGCTTGAAGCAGTTCCCAGCAAAATGCTGATTCCTGACATCAGAATTTTATGTTAACTTCTATGTGAATTGCCCACTGTAAATCTTGAAAAATTATGATAATCCTGTCTAATAATCCTACATTTCTGCGAATATACCGGGTAATTAATTTTCAGCTTCAATTATTACAGATACAAATTCACAATAAGGTTTAGATGTGTAGCCGATAAAAAAATGCACTGATGTATTTCTATGTCAGACCAAAGTTCAAATACAAAAATGGAAAACCGCTGCAGGGTAGCCTGATTAAAAGCTGCAAGATGTGACTTGGTTGAATACACACTTTCTAACTGCTCTGAGTGTTTTTTTTCATCTGTCCAATTTCAAAGGCACTCACTAGGTTGGAACTGTGTTTGAAATACTGACTACCCCTGATCTGAAAATAGAGTCATCGTTACAAAATTTCTGGAAGTGTTATTTTGATGACAGCATCGTGATGATGGTACTTGGCAATATTTTGCAAATGTGCTCCTTTCATATGCTTGTGAATTTTATGCTACCGGCGCAGAGAATATACAGTGTAAAATCAATATCATTTCCAGATGTTCATAAAAAATTGATTTTTTTCTGTAGAAAACTCTTTGCCTTTGAGAAAAACAACATATATACACGTACTACAGCCTAAATTTCCCTGAGAGGGATGTAGTTACATGACACCAACATAAAAGAAAAGTCATCGAGAAGTGAGGAAGATCTGGAATTAACCTTTTCCATTTCCAGAGAATTCTATTTTCAGTCGTGTATTTAATTATTGAATTAAAAATTTCCTTCAAAAAGTGATTACTCTATCAGTGAAATATTTCATATATTAAAAAAATATTATTTACAGCCCCTCTCAATATATAGCATTTACAATTTAATGTATGATTGGAAAAAGCTTGAAATGGCCTCTAATCCTCTTCAATATAGGTAATAGATTTTCTTTTCATTTGTACGTTCTATGATCTACTAACATTTCTTGAAAAAGAAATGTTTCAAAAGGGAACATGATATGAATGTATCATATGCTCATGAGGAGGGTAACTTTCGTTGAAAATTACCCTCAAGACGAACGTCAACAAATATTCCATTTTGATATTCACAAAACATGGTACAAAGAGTATATGTTCATGGAACCTGCACCTACGCACCTACTCAGAATGTCAGCAATTATTCAAATCCTTGGGCAAAGATACACGTGCATAGATGGAGACACGAAGAAACTTCAAAATGATAAGTGATGAGGACATGCTATAAACATGCATACTTCCGCACATATTCAATTGCGTTGATCGCGATTTAAGGTTTGTTACAAAATAAAGCTGTACACACCAGACATCGGGCAACACTGCCTAAAATTCGGACAAAGTTTGTTGTTGCATGCTTGGCTGTTGTTGCAGTTTATAGTCTGAGGCATAAATTCATATGAATTAGTGTGACTTAATATATGTAGAAGCCATTGTAACACTAGCAGGTTTTATTTTCGTCGTTCATGTAGAAAATGCAGACAAATATTTATTTATACATACTAATGAGAGAAAGAAAATGATATTGTTTGCGATCAGCGCTATTTATAGTATACCTTAGGTACTTACAGTAGAAATTCCCATAGAATAAAAGACTACATTTCACTTACCAAAATGGCCCTTGCCTGCTAATGTATATACAAATGCATTCCAGCCCTTTGGTAATGCCTGGGTCATCTTAGCTCCTTTGTCAAGTTTGAAATCAAGGTAATACGTTGGTGTCCTTGTTCTTACAGGGGACTATGAAACAGAGAGGAGCCATCAAAACGGAGTTACAATGGTATAACTCTCATTCTATCAATAAAATTGTCCCTGTTATCCAAATATTTGGCATTTATATGTTGAAAATGTGTAACCATCAATGTTAGTGTAAAATGTGCATGAGGACATTTTTTAACGAAGCTTTGTAAATTTTTTCCAGTCTGGTGATTGAGGGGACTCATTTTGGAGTGTGTGGTGTCTGGAATTTTCAGAATGATCTACTGGCCATGTTTTGGCCTTAATATTGCGAAAACACCAACTGTAAGAATTGTGACTAATTTGCAGACCTTTTTTGCCTTTGGCATGGGAAAACTGGCAGTGTACCGTACTTTACTGAAGTGTTGTAAACAGCATTCTAGCTCTACGTAGCGCAGACAATCCAAAGTGTAACTGGCGACAATGTCAGTCTGGACAAATATGCACTCATGAGTGACTGTCACCTGTACACTATATCAGATGCTCTGCCATTTTGAATTTTCAACTTACGGAAGAGTTTTCCAGGAACAATTTTTTATACTGTATACGTGAAGCGTCATCAAAATCTTTTCAAATTTTGGCAAAATGCTTTTACGAGAAGATGCGTTATCTAACAGTTGCATCTTTTGAAGATTGATAGTTTACTTCCTGCAGTTTTTATGGGTAGTTAGTTTTCTATGTACATTAACACAACTTCACCCATAACTTTCCGAGTTTTCCAATACAAACACTGCTATATAAACATATTTCTCTTTTGTTACTTTAAAGAGCAATTTTCATGGTTTCATTGAGCCAGATATCAACAAACGTTAACTTGATTTTATTGTCATACATGTATCAGTTTATACATTTGACAAAACATTTACATAGCGGTGGTACATAAATTGAGGACTTTAAATTCTGAATTGCACATTCGAGTAAGGTCTAAGAGAACACCAAGTCTGTGATATTTTGAATGATATGAATGAAGTGGCCTGTGTTGGACTTAAATTTGTTCATAGAAGCAGTCTGCAAGCTCATGAAACTATAGGTTTAATTTTTGTACAGAATAATTACCTTTATACCCATAGACTCCCCGGCAATGACCTTCACCGTAACACCATCTTTTGTAACCTTTGGGATGTCCTTATCTTTGAGCTCCTGGTACTGTGGTTTTGTCATTTTCTCTGCCGATTTCAAATTCACCCAAAGTTGCAAGCCGTGGGCTTCTTCGCTGCCGTGGGGCATCTCAGAGTGTAAAATTCCACGTCCTGCCGTCATCCACTGTGCAAGAAAGAACAGATACAGAGCTTTGTACATCAGACAATATTGGAGACGTACATGTACAATACGCATGGAAGCACTTCAATATCGGAAGCATTTTGTATTTCCGATATTCTACGTCACAATCAATCACATACAGTTATTAAAGGGAGGCTGTCGTCAGAACTCTGCTCAAAGGTTGCTAGGGACCCCTGCGACCGATGTAAACATTGTATCTAGGGTACGTTGGTGATTGATGAAAGTTAAAACATTTTTGTTTAACAATAAATATCGTTAAATTTAAATTTTGCAGCTACACTGTATGTTGACGTGATGCATTTAGATATCATAGGACAGCCTCCCTTTAAATTGCTTCCAAAATGGAGACTGGATCGAATCTGTTTTTTTCAACTTTATAAGATTCTGCATCATCAACAGTTGTTTATTACATCAATCTATGACAAACAATGTTTTACATTCTTTTTTAATGACTATCACCTTCTAAAGAGAACTTTATATGTATTATGTACAATACTTGAAAACAATTTTAACAACAAAAATTACAGCTTGTTATATCTAAGAAAACTACAATATGCAACTAGATGATAAGTTAATAATTAAGTGACTCAATAAGGCTTCTTTGCACCAATGGCTGAAATTACAATTTTATATGTATTATTTTATGATAGCAATTATAATTAACAGTCAAAATGTGTGTTTTGGATTGCACAGTTTGACTCACAGCAGTAGCGGCATGATAAAACAGAACCATCTTTTCTCTACATTTATTTGGTATAATGAACCCAGTAATTTTTCCGGTAAATTTGAATATTGATAGAGATAATGGAAACGGATTGAAGGGCTTACAGCCTGAGCAATTATAAACAATGTGGCTGACAAAAAAGAGGTAATACAATTTAGTTGAAGGGGTAACCCAAATCTTGACAGGCCTTACTTGTAAATCTCCAGGGAATATTGTACCGGCGTGGCCGCAGAAATCTTCGTGTGTGAATGCCCCTGACACCATATAGGTGACGGTTTCAAAGCCTCTGTGTGGGTGGTCTGGGAAACCAGCAGGCTTCTTCACTTTGAACTCGTCCAGCATCAAAAAAGGGTCGAAACTTTTCAACTGATGGATACAAACATACAATAAAGCATTAAACAAGACAGTTTGACAAAATTCAATTCAGAATTAACATATCTCAATACCATACCATCCTTTGCTATTCTACAACAGCACATACCCATCTAGAAACTTGCAGAGAAATTAATGTTTTCAACATATCCCTTTTTCCCCATACTGTATGCCATGACAACTGGCCATCATTTTAAATTCTCACCATTCATATATGTTTTGCTTCAAATGCTGTTGCTGTACATGGTATGAAACTTTAGAAAAAAAACGATGATTGATTGTCCACATAATTATAGCTTTTACCATTAAACATCAAATGCTAGGGTCCAGTACAATTTCATTTCAAACATACAGAGTACGACATTTACGATTGAAACATCAATTGTTGCTTTAGTGCAAATTTACATGTAGCAGGACCCAATACATATATTTTGTACTCATTAAGTTGATAAATATTTGAGAAGCCACATTTCTCCTTATGAATTATCAATTATTAACTAAAACTTGTGCTTGTAAAGCATAAGGAAAGTGCATGGGTTCTCTGGCTTAATTCCTACCGAATATTATATGAAGAACAGAGAAAGACAAAGAATGGAAAGAAAAAGAAAACCGCACCTCAGGCCGGCCCACACTTCTCCTAACTCTAGCACCGACACCTTCTGATTGCTCCACACTCAAGATGGCCTTCGCAACTGTCCTTGATGTCATAGTGGAATTGTTGGCTGTGAACACAAATTTATCACTGAGGGGTGAGTTGGGGTGGAATTCACGCTGCAAATCAGCTCCAGCAGTCCTGCTTCTGTTTAAAGACAACACGGTAAAAATAAGGAAGGTGCGACTGACTCTGCTGTTGATGCTGTGACCAAACTGTAGCAGGGAAGCTCTTGCAAGCAAGCTATTCATCAAGGTTATAATTGCTAGCCAATGACTGGTGAGCTGTCTTGAAGCCTGTGTATCAAACAAATGGAAGATAGACACTGGTGTCAAGACCCTCACATACCAAAAAAGGTGAAAATTAAGCTTATCAGCTGGAATGTAATTTGAGCATTAATGAATAAACCCATACAATTTCTTCTTGTAAGAGTTTATAAGAATCTGATAAGATTTTGATAAGTATTTTTATGAAAATTAGTTAGCGAGAGAATCTGATAAGATTCTTATAAGTATTTTATATGAAAATTAAGGAAGAAGTTTATAAGATTCTCAAAAACTTCTTATAAGAAACAAAATTTCTTACATAGTTCTCATAAACAAATAAGTTGGAGGAAAAATGAATAACAAATCTTCATAAATGAGTTTAAGAAATTTTTGTTTGTTTCTTGTAATTTTCCTAGTCAAAATTGGTTTCACTACAAATACTTTTAAGAATCTTATAAAATTCTTACTCTTAACTAATTTGCATTTAAAATACTTACAAGGATCTTTTAAGATTCTTATGAGAATCTTATAAGAAGATTTTGTAGTTTCTAACTACATGTACATTAGACATTAATGTATTTTAGCACATGTAAAGTCTATGACAGAGATTCACATAATATGTAAGACCATGGAGGTAGTAGAGACAGATTGGGATGGCTGAAAAAATTTCGAGTTTGTCAATGTGAATTGTGAAATGTCCAAAATTTCAAGATCTTAAATCTGTCGGTTCTGGTGGTAATTTGAATTGTCAGTAGAAAGTTAGGTAACCCATTGGAGGAGATTAGAAATTTAAAATGTGTGTCAATTAAGCCTTGTCAGTATTTGACTTAAATGGCGAGTTAGTGACAATGTTATGTAGGAAATCCATGGTTAGTAAATTACACATCAAAATCTTGTCATCATTTACTGGGTATAAAAATACACTGCATGTATTAATCCTCTTTCTCCCAAGTGGTTTTTATATTTATGGTTTGTCTATGGGGCCTGGTGGAAAGATTAAGTATAAACATAGACTGAAGGCTTTGATTCAAAAGGCAAAAGGTAAAACATCATATAAAATTTATGCAAATTGAAAATTCTATTACTGAGATTCACGGAGATTATATGCCAGAAAGAGATTGATGATTTTACAATTGAAATAATTTCCAGATCTTCAAATTGTGAAATGTCCTGGTGGTAATTTGAATAGTCAGTGACAGTCACTCATCTAAAGAGATCAGAAATTTAAAATTTAATGTTGAGTCCTGTTGGTGATTGACTTAAATTATGAGTTAACAACATGTTATCTAGGAAATCCAAGGTTAGTAAGGGATCGTCTCAGATTGCCGCATAATTTAGAAAGGAAAAACTCATTTGTTTACAAGGGAAAAGGGGGTTTGATCTCCATTCAGAACTTTACTTTCACACTTTTATCTTGTGATCACAAGTTCTGTTTACATTAAGTGTAAAGATAAACAAAACTGCACACTGGTACCGACAAATATAATAACAGTAACCGTTTTCAACTTGTTCGTTTCATGCTATTATGTTTACTCCAAAACGTAACTTACCAACTGCAACATTGTATCGTAAACTTTTCATTCATCAAATTATAAAGATAAACAGGATCATTGACAGGGAGAGGGGTTTAGATCTAAATGAAGGAATTTTGTTTCTTGAACTTTAATATATGAAAATCTGAGGCAGTCCCTAAATTAGACAAAATCTTGTCAACATTTACTGAGTATAAAAATTGACTGAAAGCTTTGATACAAAGAGTAACACATTCTATAACATTTTATTTGCAAATTTTCTGTGGATGTATTCCACTACAATTCCTGTAATTTGTACTCATATAAAGATAATAGATAAAATTCAGTAACAATACTCTCTTGCTCCTTTACGTTATGATTAGATTACAGTGCCAGAGTACAAAAAAATTCTAAGTGCACATGAGAAACTTTGTCTGTTTTTGGCAACTGGGAACTTATTAGGGTGTCATTGGTACCAATAATATCTGAAAACTATTAAAAATTCAAGTGCAAAACAATTCAAGATGGTATGGATAATTTCTGATATTTAAAAGATGAACATTTTTTATTCAGACCATTGATGAGCATCGAAGAGATGGCAGTTTCAAATCAAATGGAACTGTGGAAGGAAATGTACTGAAAGTTCATCAAAAGATTCTACTGGGCAAAAATTCAACTCAGTCAGGTAATTGTGAACCTTAAAGAGGCACTCCCACTTGGTAACATTTTTAAAACACATTTTTTAATGCCAACGGTCGATATTTGACATGGCAACTGCGCGCGGAGCGCGAGATATCAATAAAAACATGTCATTTCCCGACCGTATTTTTCACATCCCGAAGTTTTACGATCATTTCTGATTTTGACCCGAAATCCCCCGAAGGTTTGTTGTTGTGCTGATTGACAATATTCTAGGGAGTCTACAATAAGTTCGAACGACGCAATTAATTACTTCCCACTGCAAAGACTTTATATACAGCATTATGCCATTACCTCCGGTAAGATTTGTAAAACTTCTCCTTAGTTTTTGCTCCGTAGTTTTTGTCGTTTTCATTATTCTAAATCAGTTGTACTACATTTTTAACCAATACCACATAAACATCAGTTTTTACGTGTCAAATATTAGCGGCCTCCGATGACAACATTTTGTCGTCTGCCACACAGTACACCGCGCATGGTATGCGTCTATGCATACCACTCGGCGGCCACTATGTATCAACCGCATGTAACTGTGCCAGTCACCTATGCAAATTCTGGTGGAATCAAACTTTGTTTTCTGTTTTTTCTCAGAGTCAGTAAGACTACATGTAGGCTTCCCCTAGGGGGCATGACCGATCACCGAAGAGAGTGGTACTGTGGCATACAGCAGCATAAGCGTAGACTCGTACTCCGTAGCTTAGTTGATAATGGCCCCAGTGCCGAACGTTCTATGTTCGGAAGCTGAATTTAGTTGGGCCACCGTAATTCAAACTTTTGTTTTTTTGAGGACATGTTTTTATCGATATCTCGTGATCTGCATGCAGTCGCCACATCAAATATCGACCGTTGGCATTAAAAAAATGTGCTTTAAAAATGTTACCAAGTGGGAGTGCCACTTTAACGCAGTACTGTAGATTTCCCATAATTCATTATGATTTGTATTCTAAGAGATTCCTCAGTGAAGTCTACCATGTCTCCCATGTGTAGACAAATTCATAGACATGGTTGTAAAAATTCTGAAAATGTATTTTTAAGCACACCATTCTGAACAATGCTCATTTTAATGAATGAAATGTAAATGACTTGTGTAGGCTTTTAATTTATTAAAAATTTCCTGAATGGCAAATAATAAAGAAACAGGAGTGTCTTATATTTTATATTTGACTAATGCTATAACCTTACTGTATTTGCTAATACAGTGAAAAATCTTAATTTGAATAAATTTGCATTATTTATTACAGCCCTCCTAAATCAGAACTACATACTCCTACATTTTCAAGCTGGGGTAACATCCCCCCGTCTCGTTATAGAAACATGTTGAAAACACTGCCCTCCATCCCTCCTCCACATACTTTTCTCACCCAATAAGACAACAGACATATTAAAGGTAGAATGCACCTATTCTGACTCTCAAACTTTTACAATACATTTCTGGGCCTACCACAAGTGGGAGCTTATTTTGAAGCTCACTCTCAGTAAATTAAATTTTCTCTAACTTGTTTCTGTGTAAATCAAAAATTTTACAAATGTATTTTTCACCAGGAGTGAAAACAGAGATGGCAGCCAGGTACTTTGCCCATCTTGTATCAAATTTTTCATGGTCATCACAATTTTTTTTATTCTTGATTTGAAAGGGAAATGGTGTAGAGTTTCCTTGCAAAAAGTTTAAGTCTTTAAATTTTGAGATGCAATACTACATGTATGTCTTTAATGGGACATGGAAACTTTCAATGTTAAATACACTGTAAAATTGCGCATGTAAAGATTGGCAAATCTTTAAATATGCAATTTTATGCAGCATAGTTGTCTTTCAATATTACACTATTAGTTGCTAATAGCCACCCTGAAGTGCACTGTAGCTATTAGCTAACCAGTGGTGATTGCTGAGAATTCCTGGCAAGTCAGCTATTCAATCTATTAGCTCTTATTAGCTACATGTATTTTAAGCTGGCTACCGGCTTGCTGCCAGCTAACTAAAGGATAACAGCAATTTCCACTATAGCCAATGTCCACAAGGTCTCATGTCAGAACCAGGTAGTGAGGACTGCAACTTTAACTTTCTCCGAGTTCAAGAATCAATATTTGGCATTTAGTAAGTTCCACATGAATGCATCATTTACATGCAAAATAAATATACGGGAAGGGAATGCTGCTATTTAAAAATTGATCAAACACACTGAGATATATACTCAAGTAAGTTAATGCATGGGTGTTTGTACCCATCAAGCCCAAAAGTAAGAAAATGATCAGTTATCTTTAAAAACTACGCGATTTGATTGATATTTGGCCTAATTATTGGAATTATCAAATTCTTTAAACTAATGTCTGCCTAAATCTTGACGAGTTGAGTCACGTGACCAAATCTGATATTTTCCCGCCAAAATTTATGTCTTTATTAATTTCAATATTCCAACCGTAACCCGTTAAATTTTCTTGATTTTCTCTGCACTTTTGGAAACAACATCTATCATATTCTTTCAAAAATACATGGCACTCATGAAACTCTATCTATACTTCTTTCTGATATTCAAAATATTCATGTAAAACATCAAAAATATTGTATTTGTTGTTTTTTGTGAAGAAATGTTATTCAAAATTCAATAATTTTGCATCTGCCATAGTTCTAACACAAGTTCCTATCCCATTTTACATTAATTGGTCATAATATGTTAAA